>JBBBDQ010001664.1:1105000-1131168 GCA_037127315.1 Ascarosepion bandense | reverse complement strand
CTTCTTCTTCTTCTTCTTCTTCTTATTATTATTATTATTATTATTATTATTATTATTATTATTATTTCATTTTTCATCATATTTCGATTTCTGCTTTGGTCTCACTACCAACCAAGTCTGCGGGGAGACCTAAGGCAGGTAGTGGCGTGTTGTTATGACTCCATTTCATGTTTTTCTATCTTCCCTATCATCCCCAGCATTACATAGATAAAGTTTTCCTTAGTGTGTGGGCTGTACTTAATAAGACAATTTTTTGTATATCTCTTAAGCTGGGGTTTCCAGGGATTCTTTCAATGTGTTGTTTTGTTCCATTTTTTATCATTCCAAGTGCACCTACTATCACTGGCACAACTCTTGTTTTCAATTTCCACATTTTTTCTATTTCAATTTCCAGGTCTTTATATTTTGACAGTTTTTCAAATTCCTTGATTGCTATGTTACAATCCGCTGGACAAGCCATATCAATTAATAGACAAGTTTTCTATTATTATTATTATTATTATTATTATTATTATTATTATTATTATTTAAAAGCGCTTTGATTTGTTTACATTTTTACTTATATTTATTTTTTTTACTGATACCCTATTCTAATATGTTATACATTTTTTTGCGGATTCCTAGTTTTTCTGTTATTTTGGGGTTAGCCAAAAAATTCGTTTTAACATTCAAAAGGATCAGTTTTAAGTTAATTGCAACAGCTGTTATATCAGTGTACATAGCCAACTTATTCTAAAAATGAAAATCCTTTGGTTATATTAGTTACTTTGACGTGTGACCGCCATATATATTCAGCAAAAACCGCCATATACATTCAGCAAAAAAAAATATTACATTAAAATAACATCAAAATTCATGACTCTTTCGTAACCGAACAAAATTGATTACAACTTGGAAGTTTCAACTTTTCTGTCATATTAATATCTATTCTACCTGTTAAAGAATTTTCTTAACGATAAATATTCAACAAAACAAACTTAGAACAGATGAGAAAAAGTAAATGATTATGGGAGAATAGAATGAAAAAAGTTTTTAAAAAGGTAACTGAAGATTGTTTATTAAATGTGTTGCTAATTAAGTTAGTTAAGGTCGAAAATAAATTTAAAATTTTACTTTTATTTTTACTTAATAAACTGAATTAAAATTTTAGGATATTAAAATATTCTCTGTTACCAAATCATTAGAACATGTAATAATAAAATTTGTGTTTTTCAAGATTTACGTTGCTTCTAAGTAATATCTGTGTTGTATATTTCGCTTTTTCATTCAATAAAATAGAAAATAAGTAAAATATTTAGTATTTAGCTTAATCTTTTCACTTTCAAAGCCACAAATATCAGTTTTGTACGTATCTCCCTAAGATGTACACGTCAAAATTGCCTTCATTATGCGTCCTCTCACAACCGAAAGTGTGTTAATCCTCTTAGATGAATCAACAGAGCAATAATAAAGAAACCATTACTGACAGTGACAAGTGTTCTTTCTTTATCTTCTTTGTTGATATTTGCCATCTGTTCACAATTTAAAACTTTTACATATCCTTCTTTATTGACATTTGCTGAGGATACCACGACTTTTATCGAGCGACGTTTTAATGAACGACCTTTCATCTAAACGACTTTTCACTTAAACGGCTTTTTAAGTTTTTCAAGGAAATATTTTAGTGGTTAAAAATTTTGTACTAAGCGAAGAAAGGGACGATTCACTTTTTTATACTGAAATGTCAGTATAAGAATAACTACTTTTAGAGCTGTTGCTATTTGTTTTTTTAATAATTGGGCCGACTCGTACTTCGAAATTCCAAGTTATCTCAGTTGCTGTGAAGGAACTCGATTAGTTACAATAAATGAATTAGGTGACTCCACTCATTTTTGATACTTACGTTTTAAATTGATTTTAATAAATAAAAAAGATTTTCTTGAAGCTTTCAACTTAGCTTTAATTGAAAGCAAAAAAATAAATTTACTATTTCCAGTAAGCAAAATACTCTGGTGTATTTCAAATAGAAATCGTATTGATTGGAATCTAAAATTTTGAGACTTTTTAAAACTTCAATGTTTTGGCCATTTTTGAACGTAAAAAAAAAAGTTAATTCTCGATTTTAAAAATGTTGCAAAAAATAAAATATACTTCGTTAACGTGTTATTTTAGGAATGTTAAAAAATCGAAAGTTATATGACTTTAAACAAATATTGTTTGCTTACTGCCTGAAATGTAATGTAATGTAAAAGCGTTTTTATAATTAGTGGTCTTATTATCTGAGGTGTCGATTGATAAGTGACAGCTGGACTAATCAAAAAAGCTAAACATGGTTGACCAGAATTTACATAAAATATGTAACCTAAGTGAACTTTTCGTCTTTATGAAAATAGGTTTTGTGTGGTGCTACATGAAATTTTATGTCATATGAATTTTCTTATATATTTCATTGCAAAAAAATTTCGTGATGTGATGTACTGAAATTATTCATTATATTGTTTAACAAATATTTAACTATTTGTGAAATATTACTTCAAACAATATAATGATTGTCTTTATTTGTGCAAGAAAATGTATCCAAGTTATTTATGTTTTAATGCCATCTTAATTCTTTTTTACTAATGAACTGCTAAAGTGTCCGCTAAAATAAAGTATCACCTATTTTGGATTTTAATTGAAGTTTTTAAACTCTGTTTGCACTACTTACTATCGAATATCAATCCTAATGGCTTTTTGCTTTCTCGTTGACTACTTAAAGATAAACTCTGAAATTTAGTTATTTGTATGTTGTAAATAATATTTAACTTGATCAAAATAACTTTTCCCAAGACAAGACCGCAAAAAATTGTTTTCATTTTTTGTTCCTAGGCTGTGTTTTAAATTAACCAGCTATTCGGCAAGCACTGCTAAAGCATAGTTGATGCTCAATATGAAGAACTATTGGCTTTTCATTGAAGGTATCATACTGAAATACGTACAAGTCACGAACTTCATTTATCAGGTCGACAGTGTAATGTCTGAGTTCATTATCTTTTATTGATTTTTGACGAAGTGGTTATGCGACGTGCAGCAGTATCGGCGAAGCGACGATTTACGTGTTCACACTAAATACTTGATGAGTCAGTTAATTGCCATACGTGATACACGCTTTCTAAACATGACTGACTAAGCAAAAGATTTTCCCGCAGTAGGTTGCCATTACTTTCTGCGGTAGGCTGGTTGCCAACCAGAGTTATAGAATCTAATCTGTCCTGCTATTTAACCTATATCTGGAGAGAGAACAGGATTAATACCTTTCCCAAACACTTGATATCGATCTCAATTAGGCTAAATAGTTAGAAGCACTTTCTGAAACAGTGATGCCGATATCAGATATTTTATTTATTTGATTTACGTTTGTTATTGTTGAGAGTAATATAGAAAAGTAGAAGATACAGACTGTGTTTCAGAAGTTAGGGTAAGTATAAGTAAGCATCGTTACAATGGACACACTCAAGTCAGCCTTGCGCTGAGTTAGAGCAATCCAAAAAGAAAGTTTGACTTATTTCATAGGTGAAGATTTTGGAAGCCACATGCGAGCTCCATTCGTTGGAAAGTGAAAAGAGAGTTCAGTGTAGTTAGTGGACCGGGAAAACTAACATTACCCGATGGGAACATAATTGCCATGTGGTTCTTCATCTTAAAGCAAAAAGGAGAAAGAGATTGAGGAAGGAAATGTTTGCTTCTTTATAGATTTCAACAGCGTTACCTGACAGATTTTGATGAAACCAAGTGGGGTGGTACTATTTCTGCTTTCTTTAATCTTAGCATCAAGGGAAAAAGTATTATTATTTGTTATTATTATTTTATTTTTCGATTTTATTTCATTTTCCCACAGCAGCAAGAATTATTTGTTTCACTTCTATAAATTTTTAAATTTAATTTTTTGTACTATTTCTATTGAAACACAACGTCATATTTAGTCATTATCATCGAAAAGATTAATATGGCGTATTTGTGTACCCGCATTATGAAAAGAAGAAAAAAAACATTTTTAAGAGAAATAAAAACAAAGCTAATAGTTATATGAAAACCGAATAAATTAAAGACAAACGAAATTAATCGGATTTGAAGGGATAAAACTAGAAAAATAAAATTGCATGGTGATTTCAAGATTAAATTCATTATTAAACATAATTTTACATTACATTTCGTTTAAACATTGCACGTATGAAACATTATAAGATATTTCTCAAATAGTATTGTCAGTTTTGTTATAATTTCTTGCTTATTGTGTAGTCAACTAAATGTGAAGAACATCGATCTGAGAACCGCCGTTTGCGCATATTATCAATCAACTTCTATTCTATATACCATAATAAGATAACGATAATTTGGTTACTATGGAAAGAAAAAATTATATGGTGGTAGTTTAGCTAACTACAAAGTGACCTTACGGTCATTGTTCACGCACAATATTTGTTTCATATATAAACAACATGGCACAAAAATATTCCTTAAAATGGAAATTATAAACCTCCTACCTTTTAGTATGAATGCTTGGGAAACTAGAATCAGAAAAGGAAGTTACGGAAACAAGTCATATCTTCATCATAGGAAGACCGGCAAGATGAACAAGACAAAGCTCTGTGAAGCTAGAGAAATATTTTCATCTAAAATAGAGACAAATAATTTCTGCTTAAAGATTTTCTCTCCCACGGGCAGATATTGGCAGAGCTTTTTCCATTTTTTTAAAACTCTCTGTAAAGCCAGAAAAATTCTAATCTAATTTAAAACTTGTGAAAATTGTTTTTTTTTTCTTTTTTGTTTGTTTTTTACAGAAATGTCTTTTATGGTAAGTATCACGATTTAATAAAATTAATAGCTCCATATCATGACATTATTTACTGTCGCTACCCTTCAGTGTTTATGATTATAAAGAATTAAAAGTCGCATGTTGGTGTATAATTTTTATATAAATTTTAGTGAAACAAAATTCTCTATGCCTCTTAGGTATGTCAGTTTTCTTTTTGGTACAAAAGTTAAGGTAAGTATAATCACCATTTTGATGGTCGATGTCAAGTCAACTCTGCTCAGAGTTGGAATGACCAAAGAAAATGTTGATCAACTCATAGGTGGATGTTTTGGAGGATATGTGCTAGCGCTATATCACTTGAAAGTCTAAAAGAGAGCTCAGTAGTCAGTGAACTGGAGAAAAGAAACATTCCCAAGAGAGAACGTAATTTCTACGTTGTGCTAAATCTTGGAGCTCGAAGGAGAAAGATAGAAAGGAAAATGTATGTCTTTTTATAGACTTAACCGGCGCTGCCTAGCGGCGTTTGACGAAGCCAAGTAGGGTATTAATATTTCTCGTCCCCTTACTTCTAGCATCATGGGAAAATGTATTTCTTTTTTGTTGTTGTTGTTGTTGTTGTTATTCTTTATTACAATTCTGTTTATTGATTTTATTTCGTTTTCCGACAATTACAGTAGATATCCACAGTCAGTTGTTGGAGTGTTTAAATATTTCTTTGAGTTTGGTAACTCAAAAAGGTACAATGTTTCATGTTCATAATCAATGATCATATGTGAAAAAACCGAGGAATATTGCACTTCCTCCTTATGAACATGTTTCATTTGATTATCATCTATTACGAAGTTTACTGAATCATTTTGATGGATTAATTCTTAAAACACATGAAGAATTTCTCTCTGTAAATTCTTTTGCAAACCAAAAACGGAAGTATAAAGCTAGATTACTGATAATGTTGGCATATATTTTAATAAATAAATTCAACTAAAATATGAATAAAAAAAGAAAAAAAATTTTTACAAACATTCGGGCAATACTTTTTTTTTTAATCGTATCACCCCGAGCAAGGCGGTAACGCCATTGATGTGCAGGGGGCTACGTATTAGTGAAAAGATTGGAAAAGAGAAAGCCGGAAACCACATCCTAAACAGGGAACAAGGGATGAGCCTCTTAACCTGTTCAATAGATGTGGGTGGAGTGTGAAGCGAGCGATAGGATTATTTGAGAGATTCAGCCAATTGTCAAATTCATAACATTTTGTCAACTAAGAATTTAGCATTTAGAATTTGATCGTGTCAAGCTCATCCAGAGTTGCTTCACTTCATGGTGCCATATCATTTTTTCAGTTCGTCTAGACTGTATTCACCATCTTCGAATATTTTCCAATGCTGTCATGTCTATGACATGATTTTCAAAGAGGTGCATGGCTTATCTATATTTCTGAGATGAAGTAGTATTTACATTATTTACAAATGGCAACAAAGATGAGTACAGTAGTCTGAATAATGTAAATAGTGTAAATGCATGGCTAATGTATGTCTAGTCAGGAAGCCATAAATATTTTGGTGGTAAATAGTCAGGAAGCCATAAATATTTTGGTGTACTGTAGTTGTCACCATAAATATTTTGGTGTACTGTAGCTGTCGCCATAAATATTTTGGTGTACTGTAGTTGTCGCAGTAATTTGGTTGTGGTAATAATTTGGTTTGTGAATTACGTGATCGCAGAAAATATGGGTATTTCCAGTATTAGATGTAAATCATAATTGTAAATTGGAACTGATATTGACTCCTCTGTCGAATCAGCACAATCGTCAGATTGCACCCCGTGGCTTCGTGTGATTCTTATTTAGACTGATCTGTAACTTCCAACCTGCCCGGCTTCGTTTGAACTGACAAAAATAATACTTCTAATGTATTATAGCAAGTACCACCACAATAATAGAATCATTAGTGGATAAAATTAATATGCACTTAAAACTAAAATGAACATATTTCTTAAAATAAAAAAAAAATGAATAAACGAATGAAGAAATAAATAAAGATTTGGTATCATATTAAAATGCTAGAAAGTCATTGAATAGATTTCCCAATCTTTAAAGTAATACAAAGAAAACGTTATTTTCGTTAATATACATTGATGATAAAAAATTGTTCACGTTCCAAAAACTTTCAGCTGCAAATCATTATTATTTCAAAGAAATTAAAACTAATTTATTCATATAATTTTCAATTTTAAGATAATATTCAATATTGTTGTAGTTACTGAGATTAACATTTTTATACAGTAAACCCTCTGAATGAAAGCAAATTTATCAAGTGTTATCGTTCTTTAACGATCATTAAAATAGTGGTTAGTGCTTTGCAAGATTTCCTTATGTGCTTTGGTAACAATTATTCAAAACATTTTTGTCCTCATTCAGTATTTATTGCAAACAACGATCTATCTATCTATCTATCTATCTATCTATCTATCTGCATCAATATACATATATGGGTTAAATAAAGAAAACAAATATATGTGTAAAAGATAAAAGTAATCTGAGGACTCTAGAATTCATGCTAGGATTTGTCATCGGATGCCACAATCTGAACAACATAAGGTTTGCAGATGATACAGTGCTGATAGCAGACATCGAAACGAAACTACAAAATCTCCTCCAGAAAGTAGCGAAAGAGAGTGAAAAGAAAGGACTACAAATAAACTGCAAGAAAACAGAGTGCATGATCGTCAGTAAAAAGAGCAGCTCAAAATGCCAAATACAGGTAGAGAATAATAAAATAAAGCAAGTACAAAATTTTAAATACCTTGGAAGTGTTCTAACAGAGGACGGAAAATGCAACACAGAAGGCAAAGAGAATACTGGATTGTTATGTGATGTCAATTCTTCAATATTACTGGACTATCTGAACAAAGATGAAGGAAAAACTTCAAGCAACTGAAATGTGGTTCTACAGAAAGATGCTGTGGATATTATGGATCGAGCACGGGAGCAATGATGAGGTTTTGGAAAGGATGGAAACGAAAAGAAAATCAATACTGAACATAAGGAAAAGACAGCTAAAGTTCCTGAGACAAGTAATGAGGAGGGAGGGGGCTTGGAGAATCTGATATTCATAGGCCAGATAGAGAGAAAGAGAGACTGGGGAAATCAGCGGATAACATACTTGACGGGCCTGAGCAGGTGAATGGCAGAGCTGGAGTTGGGAGGTGTAAGAGGAGAAAGAGTGTAATGAACCACCAGAGAGAGGGAGACGTGGAAGGCCATGATCGCCTACGTCCTGAAAAGACATGGCGCATAGAAGAAAAAAGAAGAATTCTGAGAAAAATTATTTTCGGCACTCAATAACTGATGATAAAATTTGGAATATGACATTTTATTAAAATTCATGGAACTGCTCACATCGTCTTGAAAATTCTAAACTGATTCTGTTAGAGTTCTAAAATAAAAAATATTACAAGGAAAGGAACGCGAAATATGAAAATTCTAACAAAATCCTTCACCCGAACAAACAGTAGCAAAATCCACCATCCTCCCGTAGGTTTAATCAATACTCTATTGCCTGTATGCTTTATTTATATTTCGAAATTGTTCAATAGAAATTCTCCGATAAGGAAAGTTTTTATAATTAGGTGATGTTGCATTCGTACACAATTATGTGAAAGCAGATAGCCATATATGCATGAATATATGTTCAAAAAACTCAATATAGAAACGCATTTATGGACTTCATAGAGAGTACTAGAATTCGCTAATATATTAGAGAGCGACTTCATTGACTTGACCACGAGAATGCGTGTGGCATGAAGAAGTACGAAATTATTAGTTTTTAGTCCATATGCATAAGAACGACTACAAGAAATGGCAATGAATCGATTCCTTGTTTGCATTGAGTGCCAATGCGTCAACTAAGAACAAATGCGATTATGCGTGAGCTTATATTACTGTTTTTAGTTCATCCAAAAGGATGGACTCCATCTGAATGAAGATATGTATGCCTTATCGTTGTGTGTAGGTATAGTGCGCGGTGACTGATCCTGGTCAGACATAGGTCATTCAGTAGGACACCAAGTTGTCTACAAAGTCCCCGACTATGGCGTCATATAGACACATCTGGTGTGTCTATGTCTGACGTTAAGCCGGTGGCGGCTACGAACACTATCTCCTCGCGCCAAACACAAGTTACTTTCTTTATGCCTTTACACATCGCCACGAGTACTTAACCATCATTCATTTTTCGACTTTGAGTTGTTTTCCTGCTTTCGTTTTTAAAAATCTATTTCTGTTTGTGCTTTTCAATTTCTTTCTTTTTTTTTTTTTTTCTTGCTTGCTTGCGTAAATCTGTCTTTAATTAGCTTCGTTGGACGCGTTTGAGCAAACACAGTACCAAAACAAGTTCGATATTAATTTCTAAGCATCATCCCACTTTGTCTTGTCTGTATTCTCTATTTTTGCCAATAAAAATACATGTATATATTACATGTATGTGCGTGTGTGTCTTTAAAGGTTGGCTAAAAAACGGACATACGTAATGAAAAAATGCCCCAAACTAATACAAAGTTTTATTGTTAAAATCTGTTATTAAGAGGAAAGACCGAAGAATCTTTTTTATTATTAAATTATAATTTTAATCCTTTTTAGAACCTTCGAAATTCTGGTTAATTTTTTTTCTCGCGTCAGCTGGTGACCATAAATTAATATAGGAAATTTGAGCGTCTTTTGTGGTAAGAAATACATTGATTTGGAAATTCTTGCAAAAGTTAAATAAATCAGATAATGACCGAGTTTTAATGAAACTTTCAGTATTTATTCACAAATAAACTAGGTTATTTTTTTTAATATTTCATTTTTAGAAAATCTTGGTAAAAAATATTTACCCCTCTCCACTTATTTAATTTTATGAAATTTCTTTTATTAAATCGGACTCCCTCACTCGTTACAGAAAATCTGCACTGAATCCTAAAATAAAAAGTGCAAAAAAAAACTGTCATTGTTTAAATGGAAAAATATTTAAATTTCTTTTGTAAATAAAATATATTATGATTAAACCTTAAGAAAAACATTTTTTTCGGTAAATTATAATTTTTTACGAGAATGTTTTCAATTTTTGAAAAATTGATTATAATGATTCATAAATTTTAAAATCTTTTAAAATCCTGAATTATTTGTAGCTGTTACCTGATATTGTTTTTAAATAAAACTATATTCATTAATCATAAATAAAAAAAAGTTTACTACAATACAGTGAAACCCGTATTTTAAAAATAATTTTGAATTTTTTGGGCGCGTCTGAACGAGCCTATTTTTTAAAATACGGATGTCCCTACACGATATTATAGTAAATTCAAAAGCCATTGGTAATTTTCTGACATTTCTTCAACAAGTGTCTTCGTAAGTAAGATTTAAAACCAAAGTACCTAAAATTCAGTAAAATATTAAATTACTTAAAACATATTCTTACATTTTTAAGGTTACCGCGTAATTAAAAATTATATAAAAAGACATTAACGTTGTATTCAAGTAAAATTTTATAGTTATACTCTTTACTTAAAATGGTCAAACATTAAGCTATCGATAAATACGTCATCGTTTCATAAAAGACATCCTCCGTGTTAAAAAAAAATGCTTTCTTCTGATATTTTAAACTAAAAGTAATATTTGTTTGAAATCAGATTAATTAAACTTTAAATCGGTTAATATTCCTCAAATAAAGTTTTAAAAAAGTATATATTTTTAAAAATATTTTTTAAATAAAGAGTATTTCATTGTAATGAAAGATGGCTAGAAATGGTGCAACATTAGCAATTCCCATTCCAGTCAATTTAAATTAATTTTGAAATGCTGGAAAATATTTGTTTATTGGAAAATATTGAATTTAATTTATTGGTTTGAAATTAAGACTACAGTGAAAACGTATCATTTTAAACCTTGCGTATTGAGAATCTGTGGTGTTTTCTAATGTAATTCCTCGGGTGTGAAGCCCCCTTGATAAAACTGATATAGGTAACGTCCCGGTCAAATAAACTTTTAAGATATAGGATGCAATTTCAATTTTGCCGGAGTGGACTTCTTCATTTTTTTTATTAATTCTAATTACTCTAACGACTGCAGAATGTAACGACCTTTGCCTTCATAAAAGGCAACACAAACGATTTAAAAAATAGTCAACATTGAATCACAAAAATAGTTTATTTCAAAAATTAAAACGACTTGAGTAGTCAGAGTTGAAAAGAAAATGCATTTAAAACTGATAATTATTACTGATAAAAATGTGTGAACTTCAAATTCATATATGTCGTTCAAACTACATTTTTATTTGTTAAATTTGTTTGGACTACAATGACGAATTAATTAATTTGTTATTTGGTCATTCTCACCGTTTTGTTTTGTTTTTGTTTATTTTTTTATTTTATTTTAGGACGTGCGTTGTGGTGCAGTGGATATCGACTCGAAACGACAAATCGGGGTGCTGAGTTCAAATTGCCTTGCATTAACTTAAGTACAAATACCCTTGGGAAAGTTATTAATCCGTCTCTTCCCTCCAGTTATGGGTTAAATAACAGGATTGAGTTCTATAGCCTTGGTCGGCAACCAGTCTACCGCAGAAAGCAATGGCAAACTACTGCGTGATAATCTTCTGCCCAGTCAGTCATGTCTCTTTCGAGACATGATCGCCCAAAGCGTATGGCACTTAACTGACTGACTCATCGTTTTTAATGGAGGAAATCTGTTCCTTCAGGTCGTGGCGGATCATGGCTCTTCACAGCTTTCTATCCCTCGAAGTACTTAGCACTTTTTTCTGTTTGCCTAACACTCTGCTCACCCCGTTCCGCCATCCATTCACAAAAAGTTCGTCAGATATGTGGTCCACTGTCTCTCTTATTTCTCTTGATATACTCTGTGAGAGTCAAGTTCTCCAAGCTTGTGTCCAAGAAACTACAGCTATCTCTTTCTGATTCTGAGTAGAAGTGCTCTCTTTGTTACCATTGTTAAGACTTCCTCGTTGCTTACTCGCATCGTCCATACAATTATCAGCACCCTTCTGTAAAATCACATTTCTGTTGCCTTGAGTTTTCTCTATCTGTGGAGAGATTTTCTAGTATTCACTGTTATGCAAAAGGATCGCCATCACGTAGCAGTTCAGCACTCTTTTCTTTGCTTCACATGAATTCTTCCTGTTTCTTATTATTTTGTTTAGTTTTTGAAATGCATATTTCGTTTTTCCAATACACGTTCAGATTTCTGTGTTACATTTTCGATTAAAAAATATGCTGACCGTGTTAGAGATATTTTTTAAATCTGGAAACTGAAGGTAACAATAAAAGCTATTATTACTGGCGCACAAAGTGAGACTGGAAATTCATGAAGAATGGAAATCATCAAGCGATAATCCTTACTATTATAAAAGAGCTGTTCGTCCGTCTGTCCGAAGTCATCAGTAAGGAGTAGATAATTAGGATTTGGTAGATTTAGGTCCCTTGACGATTGAGTGTCTGTCGAGATGATCACCATCAGGATATGTCAGCCTCTGCTGACATCAAATATAAACATTGTATATATTAAGTATTATTTAATATCAGAATTTGTGCAAACAGAATATAAATATTTACTACCTTACGTTAGCCTAGTTCTTGGATAATGACCCGGTAAAGGGTTGTGCTAAATGAAAAGCAAAATAATAAGAAGAACAGAACCTCAGAAGAACAAAACAGAAATCAAACAGAAATCAAACAGAAATCAATCAGAAATCAAACTCCGAAATACTTCTTTCACTGTAAGACAAAAGCGGAACTTACAAACCTAGATAATAAGAAAACTGATGAAGAATGTTAACATACGATATATAAAAGGAAAATAGAAAGAGGACTCATTAGCCTCGAGGAATTTGTCGGCACTGCAAAAAGTGATTTTTTTTTTATAAGCGTTTCACCCCGAGCAAGGCATGTCACTGCCACTACTGCGCAGGGGGCTACGTAGAGTGGAGAAAGGATGATTAAATATAGGAAATGTCAGAGGGTAGGTGATAGGCGGGTAAGGATACCGAGAATGAGGGTTGGGTAGATGAGAGTGTTCTGAGAATAGTTAGGAGTTAGTGTGATAGGAGGTGTCTATTGACCCTACATTTAAACACCTGGAGATTGTAACTGTCGGGAAAGCAGACTTGTGGAAGGGAGTTCCACAGGCGGGAAGCGCGAGAAAAGAAGTTGTTGGAGTAGAATTTACGGTTACATCTTATTTGTTTAACTGTAAAAGGGTGGGACCTAGTTGCTAATCTAGTATCTCGTGTAAATTCGTGCTTAGGCGGCACCAGTGATCTAAGCTCATCGGAGCAGAAGCCATGAAAGTACTTGTAGAAGAGGCACAGGGAAGCCACATCACGCCGGTGAGAGAGCGGCTGCAGCCGGTCTGCCAAGTCAGTATCAACCACGTTACAGATCCTCCTTTGTATTTTGTCAAGAAGCCCAAGGAGAGCAGCAGGGGCACCCGACCAGATATGGCAGCAATATTCAATACACGGGCGGATGGTAGATTTGTATATGTGCAGAATAGATTCAGGTGGGAAAAATTTCCGGGCCCTGCACAGGGAGCCGACTTTCATAGCAGCAGATTTGGCAATGGATTCAATATAGTCATTCCATTTGAGGTCCGCCGAGAGTGTAAGGCCAAGGAGGCGTAGTATTTTACTCTCTGGGAGGCTAGCCTGTCCCATGCTAATGGGAGGTAGATGCGATTGTCTATGGTGGTTAGTTGATAACAGCTTTGTTTTAGAGGCATTGAAATTTACCGACCATTTCCTACCCCAGGCCACTACGGATTGGAGGTCCCTTTCAAGTACGGCAGCGAGGTTCACTTTGTCGTCCAGACCTGGTTTGAGGATTTTATATGACAAAAACTGATTAGAACAGAAAAATTCTGCTTGAGAATTAACAGGAGGACAAATGGAGAATCTGTAAACAAAAACGAGTCTTCAAAACGTGACAGCATGCTTAATAGTAGTTGATGTCCTGGTAACAGTTCTGAAGAACCAAGCAACAAAATCAGAAGAATTGAAAATCATAACAAGAATCGAGACATCCAAACGACAGTATTACTAAAATCAGTTACACTGAAAAGGCTATCACTCACCCACCCCACCTTGAAAACTGTCGATCACTACTAATGTAAAAAATCAGTACGATGTTAATATTCATTGTCCGAACTAGTAAGAGAGTAAAAGTAAAAGAAAGTCAAAAGTTTAATAAGTACCTGGATATCACCAGAGAGCTGAAGAAATGGCAACGCGTGAATGTGGCAATTATGGAAATTGTTGTTGGAGCGCATAGGACTGATCCTGGAAAGCCTTACAAACAAGCTATAGGAATTGGAAATCAGAGAAAAAAATCGAGAGCCTACAGACAAAAATTACTACTGAAAACAGCTTTAATTTTTTGGTTCCTTCTAAAGTCTACTTAAATTCTATACTTCTGACGTCTCTGTCTGAAATTTTATTTACCAATTACTTATTTCTTTTTCTCTCACTCTTCTTCTTCTTCTTCTTCTTCTTCTTCTTCTTCTCAATAGTAGTGGGTAGGTTCGCCTATCGTCCGGTTCACATCCTCCCCGGTATTTTAAGCAGGAGTAAAAGTTTATCCTTTGTTCTCTGTTTAGGGTTGGGTTTTCGATTACTTTCAAAGTCTTTTCATTCTCTTTAACTTCCAGTAGACCTTCGCGTTTTAGTGGCATTATCACCTTGTTTGGGATGAATTGAGATTTTTTTTTTAATTTTAAGGAAAGCGCCGAAACATTGGCGAGATTTGCTGTCAGTTAGTCTCTAGTCTAAACCATCAATTGAGCGCGAAAATTTAGAGTTTAGAGGTTTGTTTGTTTTTTTTTTAAACGGCGTATCAACCTCTGTGGGTTATTCAATGCCAAAAAAATGGGTTATAAGGTATTATCTTAAAGTTCAATTATAGTGAGAAAGTTGATTTAATCAGATTTTGATGAAAGAATTTTATTTTTATTTTAAAAAACGGAAGCTGTCTCCTAGTTTTGTATTCAAAAATGTATTGCTGGTAAAAAATATTTTTTCCTTCAAAAACGTATTTAGGCAATTTTTTTTTTTCTTAAAAAATGTATATTTTTCCATAAAATCTATTTTTATGTATATATTTCTACAAAAAGTCTTGATCCCAGTTTGGGGGTTAACTATTTACCCATAACTGGGACCCTAACAAGTGCTACCAGCCCGGGTCAGGGTGGACCTGGAAACAACAGCAATTAAAAGGTGGTTCCATGCTCCTCACAACCTCCCAATCTGAGATCTTGCTACCGGATGCAGTTTACTGTCATACCCAAGATCGCGAAAATAATAACCGATATTTATGACAAATAGCTCTTTAAAATAACTCGCATTAACTTTATTAATGTGCTTAATTTTGTTAACCACCAACTAACGGAAAAGTTTCTTATTTCCAAGTTTTATGCCGCATATATACTTCAACTGACGCATATTTACTTCAATTGCGCATTAAGCATGTCTTGTTCCCAAAATGTAGTAGCTGAAATAATAAGAAAAGGGATTTAAAATATGGAAAGAAAACGGATACGTTTCCGAAAATAGTCAAAAGAGAAAAGGAAATAGAAAAAATGTGCGGCTATTCTCTTCTTTGGCTAATTCTCAACAGATACTTTTTCGATAAGCATCTTTTTAAATACAACAAAAGTATGCTTAAGTTGGTAAACATGGGCCAGTAGCAATAACACTCCGCCTACAGTGGTTTTCAGTTTATTTGATACATCGCTTTTTTTTACTTATCTCCCCACCATCCCTTTTGGCACTGTCTTCTACTTCGTTCTTCTTTACTTTTTCCCAACCATTTTCTTTGGCAATCTCTCTCTCTCTCTCTCTCCCTCCCTCCGTCTCTCTTTCTCTCCGTCATTTTTTATGTATTCTCTTATTGTTTTCTTTCGCTCTCTATTTCTCTTTCTCCGATTCTGTTTCTTTCTTAATTTTTCTCATTTCTATATATCATTCATTCTGTCATACTTCTGTTTTCTCCCAATTCTTCCTTCCTTTTTTGTTTATTTTACTTTTTTTATTCTTCCCGCTCACACTACCTCCTCCCCTGTTTGTTTTTCTCGCACGTTAACATTTCTCCTTCTGCCATTTCACAGAATACATCCTTAAGTAAATGGATGAGTGAACGTTAAAATACTTGCCATTAGTACTCTGCATCCGACATACTGCCGGGATGCCCCTCTTCGACCGCACAGGCAAAAAAAAGAAAAAAGAAAAAAGAAAAAAAAAATGCTGCACGAGTTCTCACAGTTGGTGCCTGCTATCAATAGCCAATTGTTAAGAAACTATTCGTTTTCCACTTTAGAAAATGCTGTGTTTGTGATTTTCTTGTGATCCTTGTGATTTTCTTCACCTTCACTCTCATCATTTATCTTTACTTGACCTCCGCCATAAAGTTCAAAAAATTATTTTAAAAAATTACATCCGGAGAAATATATATATTTTCCTATAACTTCTAATTGGTCTATTGGAGTTTTTACAGACCAATCATGTGCCTGGATTTTTCTGGCTGGTATTGCCGGTGTCTATTTAAACAATTTGTAGAATAAGAAACATACACAAAATAGGGATTCCATGGAAAAGTATCAAGATCATTTTTTGTTTAGAAGCTTTTTAACAACCATGAAACTATTTCAAGATTTTTACACTTTTTAAGAAGAATTATCACACTTTTAAAGCTGGGATATTGATTGTAAAAGAAACACGCGCATAAACATACAGAGGTAAGTATACGTTTATATATATGTACATATGCATACAAATTTTTATAAGTATATGCATTTATATATGCTCATAAATAAGTATATATTTAAATACAAACTAAAATCAACTAATATAAGGCATGAAAGACTCTGGGATTTTGGAATTTTTCACGTGGTTAGCATTAAAGGTTCGTAATCTACTTTTTATTATTTTTGCTTTCTATATATATATATATATATATATATATATATATATATATATATATATATATTGTGTGTGTGTGTGTATGTGATGTGAGTTTGCGTGAGTGAGTTTTTCCTTACACATTTCCTCTACTCCCGGTAATTTTTCTCTTTTTTGTTCGTTTTAGGTAAACTTTAATGTTTCTTTCTGTTTTAACTAAATCTCTTAAATTTAAAATAATTATCCTGTTTTATGATTAACATACGTTTATTCATCGTTTTAGTTCAATATTTTCGAATGCATTCAAATAAATAAATAAATATGTTTTAAACTGAACACACACACACACACACACACACACACACACACACACATATATATATATAACAATCTTTTTTTCGATGCACACACATATATTTCATATTTCAGATATACATATTATATATAATTCACTCCAATATACATGTACACACACACACACACACACACACACACACACACACACACACACATATATATATATGTCAGATTAAATACATTGCAAACAATATGTTTGCTTATTTTTAATAAAATCCATTCATACTCACGGATAATCTTTTGCGTATTACTATAAAAAAAATGTTAGAAATGAGCTGTAACGCTAACAGATGTTATTTTCATTCATTTCTTAAGGTACCTTTCCGAGGTCATCTTCAGGGGTGTGAGTTATGGTAACAAATGTAACCGGAAAACTGTGTTGCTAAAAATTACTGTACATTTTTTTCTGCTTCAAATATAACGGTTGAAAATTTGCTAGCGTTCATTAGAACGAGAAAATTATCCAAAATGGAATTTTTTATGTTGTAATGCCATGGTCATGGTTAAAGCATTAAAAAACTGTCCTTTTTACAAACGTTTTAGAATATTACTACAGTATTCATAGCTGATTCTATTAATTGACGGCTTCCTCGAGAATCTGTACCTTGCTTTTGTTGTTTAATTGGTGTAGAATATTTGTATTATCGATGTGAATGTAGACAGGAATGTTGTTGTAGATGTCTACAAATGGATGAATGGTCGGACAAATTTGTAGACATCTACAACATTCCTGTCTATATTCACAATATAAAAATAATGATATTGAGCACTTTATCCTATGAATACAGCACACCTTAAAACTATATATATATATATATATATATATATATATATATTTGTGAGATAGATTTAAATTATTTGCATATTTTTTAAAGATTTTCATCACCTGTTATCACATATGCAAATCAGTCGGAATAATTTTGTTTGAGGCATGTATTCCTCAAATCTTTTTTGTGATTGACAAAGAATAAC
Source organism: Ascarosepion bandense (assembly GCA_037127315.1). Lineage (NCBI taxonomy): Eukaryota > Metazoa > Mollusca > Cephalopoda > Sepiida > Sepiidae > Ascarosepion > Ascarosepion bandense. Next base: position 1,113,123 of record JBBBDQ010001664.1, on the reverse strand, counting down.
TATTTTAGATTTAGATGGCTACAATGAATAGGTTCCTCGGCATGGTGTAATGGTTAACAAGCTTGTCTAGCTAAATTATATTAGTAGTAGATTCGTCCCTCGCTGGATACCCCTATACTTTTTGCTTTGTGCCACATCTAAACAACGCTTAGAAAATCAACTATAAACCTAATGAATAAATTCACGAAACTATTTTATTATATATATCAATTTCACGATTGCATTAACTTTGATGAGTATGCTAATGAGTTATCTCCCTTTCATTTACATTTTAGATAACGAATTGTATATTTCAAGGCACAAAATTTCGCACAGTGACGTTTATTCAATTTATTTATCATGATCTACACCAAAAAATAGGAACTATTGTATTTGTATCTAACATAAGCCGGAAAGAAAATAGTATCCATGCATTTATCTTTTTTAATCTTTAAGATAATTCATTTTGATTAGTTTATATTTTCCGCACATGCGCACGTAACACACAAAGAAAGATGCGCGTGCGCGCAGGCGCGCACACACACACACATATATATATATAACTTCAGACCGTCTTTATGGCCGTATTCACTTACAGAGATTTAGATTAATAATTAATATTCATATACACAAATATATTGACGCATTTACATGCAGCCATAGCTTTTAAAATAGGCACCTCCACTATGTGCGTCGTGGTGAAGTGGATATCGGCTCGGAATGAGAAATCGCGAAGCCGAGTTCGAATTCCAGTCGTATTCCTTACATTCACTTACGCTCAAATACCCTTGGGAAAGGTATTAATCTCTTCCCTCCAGTTATGGGTTAAATAATAGGACAGATTGGGTTCTGTAGCGTTGGTCGGCAACAAGTCTACCGCAGAAAGCAATGGCAAACTACTGCAGGATAATATTCTGCCCAGTCAGTCATGTCTCTTTCGAGACATGATCGCCCAAGCGTGTATCACGTATGGCACTTAACTGACTGACCTCTACTAAATCGCTGGAAAAACAGCATAGAATGAAGAATAAAGCTCACAAACTTGATGAAACGAACTTTTTTCCATCAAAATGTTTATGTTATTATTAAGAAAAAAGATCAAAGTAGTTTTTAATAATTAAAAAAAAAAAAATTAAACCTTCCTAACACGTTCGAAATTTTTATAAAAATCTTGTTTTCATTTTCGTTAGCCGGAAACCAAATCATTACGAGAGTTTACAATGGAAAACGTAATATTACATAACTTTCCGGTGGCAAACACATTTAACTGAAAATTCTTGCAAAAATCAATTAATTGTCGGATTTTAATGAAACTATCAGGGCTTATTCACAAATGAATAAAATTATTTTTGAAATCATTATTTTTTAAAAAACTTTTGGTAAAAATATATTTTTTTACATTTGTTATCGCCACTCCATGTAAATTCCAGAAATTTCAAGAAATTAAATTCTGTAGGCAAAATTGGTTTTATTAGTTAAACGCAGGACTCATCGGGGAACGTAAATCATTTATTATTTTTCAAACCATTTAGCCCTTTTTACCGTAAATCTGCTCTGAATAGTAAAATAAAAAATGCAATAAAACTATGACATTATTTAATTAGATAAGCCATTATTTGCTTTAATAAATGCTATAAATTAGGAACATTATAGTCTGAAGAAAAGAAATTAGATTAATAATAACATTTTAAAAGAATTGTTTTCATTTTTGTTTTTTAATTATAATAATTTGTAAAGTTTCAAAAATATTTTTGAAATATTTACAAGGCATATACACGTTAGGTTGGTAGGTTATATAGTGAAAACTATATTTACTAATCGAAAATTGAGAAGTTTAATACAAATTATCTCACCATCGTATTTTTAAAATGATTTTGAATTTTTTTTATTATGGTAATTTCTATGTGTACATTAAAAGGTCATGTGTTTCAGATTTTCTTCCTCTTACCAGAAAAAAAAATTGTACAGTTATGTTATTTGTCATCTTATCTTGCATCTGGCGAGCTGTCAACACATTTCAAATACGGCGGACAAGACAAAAAGTTCAACTCTTTGATTAAGAAATAGTTTTATTCTAAATTTCATGCTATAAATAAATAATACTTGTGTAAATCAGATTAATTTAACATTAAATTTGATAATTTTCTAAAAAATAATCTGTTACAGATGTATATTTTATTTTTGCAAGAATTTTAAAACCGAAAATTAACTTTTGTTTACAAATGTATCGATCGCTCAAAAATGGATGAAAAATTGATTTTTTTTTTAAATCTCAAAATATTATATTCTAATCAATATAATTTCTAATTGAAATACACCAGAGTATTTTGCTTACTGGAAAGAGTAAATTTAGTCATTCAATTAAAAGTAAAATAAAAAATTCAAGAAAATATTTTTATTTTTAAAAATTAAATTTAAAAGTTAGTTATCGAAAATGAGTGAAGGTACCTACTTTAAAAAGAATGCTTTTATTCTTTTTTGTAAGTATTTAATTCAATTTTATTATACGTCCATTTCGATAAAGCTGTTATAATTTGTGCATGGCAAACTGGTATAAACTGACATGGCGTGAAAAATAAAAGGCTAAAATCTTTGAATTCAGTGATTGGATACAGGGCTAGAAGAAGTGCGTTCCACCAGCCTGCATTAGGACAACAACTAATAAGAAGGTGATCTCTTCGATTCATTTGTTTTCAAATTTAACATTGCTTCGTGGTCTTACAGTGCATCTATTTTCTTCCCTTCTCTCTTTTTCTCACTGTTTCTCTGTAATTATCTGGATATACATAATTCATGTCCATGCTTACTTTTTATTCTATCTTTCTTAAACGTGTTACATAAATCTTTTCTGTCTTGTTTATTCGTATCTTCAATGGAATTATCTTTTCCTTTCAACGTTTAACCTGACATTAACATATCAGTTTAGCGCTTTCGTAATGTTTACTCTTACCCAAGTATATGATGGCGTCTGCTTACTTTTAAGTAAAAGATTACTCTCTGCCCTAATCATTGACATTTTGTACATGAACAGAATAATCGTAAACAAACGCCGCTTTAATCTGCTTGAATAAACTTATATTTGTTCATTGTTCAATGTATTTATTTTCGATATAACGGGTTGATTTGTGGCGAAAAAGTAGACCCATTAATCTTCTTTCTTTTTAACTGGTGGTCTGCCCGAACAGATTTCAACAGTTTGGATTTGTAAAAAGAAATAGAATGACAGAATTTAACAGAAAATCTCCATCCATAAACAGAAACTTATCAAGATATTCGCTATACTATGATTTTTAAGTCTCTAAAGTGTGTCACTTTACAAGTGTTCCATTTCAATTATTCTAAAAAATAATCGATGAAGTGATAATAAAAAACAAAAAAAGGCAAAAGATTATTTTACTTTACTATTGGATTTCTTGATTTACGTAATATGCAAACATGCTAGCGGTAAAATATTGTTTTTTTTTTCGTTAAACCGAAACACATTTCAAATACCTTTGTTGGTATGAAATTAATTCAAATTTGGGTTCGATACAGAGGCTTGTCTATTGAAACTATCCCAGCAGAATAAATAATCTGATAATATTGATTTTTGAAATATTTGTTATCTGGAGCGAATTGGTTTGTTTGATAAAAGAAAAAGTACATCCTATTTCGGTAATCATTTTATGTATGCAAATTCCTTACTCGTACTTTTGAATGGTCTAACAAGATCGGCTTTGATCCTAGTCAGTCAAGACTTGTCTTTTCAGGTATTAAATAAAATAGAACCTTATATATACGTCTGTCCTTGTTGAAGTGAAAATGGGTAAACTGGAAGACAGAACCTTGTTCTTGTTACTGTTATGGAGGTTAATTCCCTCTCTACCTTGGCAAACTTAAATTCAACTAAAAAGAATACATTGAGTATAAGTAAATAAATGTATAAATTATTTACATATGTGCAAAACTACTAACTTCTTTCTGTTTCTGTTGTTAAGGCAACAGGGAAAGGGAATGAAATAGACATTGCTGATAGTTGTTGTTGTTGTTTCTTTTTCAGTGCATTAGTGTTGATTTTTTAATCGTTTCACACCAAGCAAGGCAGTACTGCCACTGATACGCAAGGTGCTACATAAGAGAGTAAAAGTTTAGGTAGGAGGAGAGTGAAGAGAAAGACGAAACAGTTACGGGGGTGTTAGAGAAAGGGCAAGAGAAGGATGGGAACATAGGTGTGAAGACAGTTGCGAAGGTAGAGAGAAAGAAACGAAAAAGATACACGAGGTGATCTAGAAAGGACTAGAGTCAAGTGGATAAGAGATGGGAATTGACAGGAAAGCAAGTATACGGAAAGGAGTTCCACAGGCGGGAAATGCGAGAAAAGAAACTTTTGGAGTAGAATTGTCGGCTGCATTTGGTTAATTTAACTGTAAAAGGATGGGGCCTTTTGCCAGTCTGGTTGCACGAGTAAATTCTTGTGGAGGGGGCACTAGTCACCTAAGTTCGTTGGAGCAGAAACCATGAAAATATTTGTAGAAGAGACAGAGAAAAGCCATATCCCGCCGGTGAGAAAGTGGCTGGAGTCAAGCTGCCAGGTCGGGACCAATCACATTACAGATTCTCCTTTGGAGCCTGTCGAGAACACTGAGATAAACAGCAGGGGCGCCTGAGCAGATATGACAGTAGTATTCTATGAACGGTCAGGATGGTTGATTTGTATATGTGCAAGATGGATTCAGGCGGAAAAAAAACTTCCTGGCCCGACACAGTGACCCAACCTTCCTAGCAGTGAATTTAACTATTGATTCAATGTAATGATTCCACTTGAGGTCGGAAGATATGGTAAGGCCGAGGAGACTCGGTCCATGCTTATGTGGGGCAGGAGAGATTGCCTGTGATGGTTGATGGATAGGAGTTTTGTTTTAGAAGCATTGAAACTTACAAGCCACTTCTTACCCCAGTCCACCACTGAGTGGAGGTCCTTCTCAAGATCAGCAGCGAAGTTATGTTTGTCCGATTCACCAGATTTCTTACTAATGCGGGAGTAAATGGTGGTGTCATCTGCGTAGATGCCTACTTGGGATTTGATCACGTCTGGGAGATCATTTATGAAGATTAGAAAGAATGTCAGGCCTAGGATAGCACCCTGGGGGACACCAGCGTTCGTGCGGTAGGATGTGGAGGCATGCTCATTCAAGACGAACTTCATTAAGCGGTTAGATAGGAAAGATTGGATCAGATCAAGCAAGCGTCCAGTGATACCATAACCCTGTAGCTTGCGCAGACGGCCAGCGTGCCAAACCCTATCAAAAGCCTTGAAGATATCCAGGGCAACAGCACGAGCCTCGCTGGGCTTATCGAGGGTCTGGTATGTGTAAACCGTGATAGTTGTTAAATGCTGGTTTGTGCCATCTCTCTCTCTCTCTCTCTCTCTCTCTCTCTCTCTCTCTCTCTCTCACTCTCTCTCTCTCTCTCACCTCGTCTCTGTTTTAGGGTTGTTTGAATTAGGTAACATATAGCAGTCAAACCGATCCGAATTAAGATTTGGGTTTTGAGAGCGGGAGTGTCTTTGACTGTTCAATAAATTGTTTTGTTTTTATTAAAGCGGATGTATGCGTTGATGCATACGCAAAAAGCGTATTAACCTAGTGTGCTTTGGGTCGTCTAGCGGTCAACGTCCAGTTTGTGTAGAAAAATGTAAGAGGCACGACACTCTCCACCTTCTAGAAAATTGATCTGGTATAAGCCGTTTCAATTTATTAGTAATAAATATATGTTTTGAAGTTTTAGAGAAATATTTTTCTTTCTGATCTGGTTTGAATTGTTGGTTTGATCGTGATGTATCGTTAGATTTGGGTGTTCCTTGTACAACAGAAGAATGTGTGTGTATTTGAATTTTTTCTAATAATAAATAAATAAATAAATAAATAAAATAAATAAAAAGTGTTTGATTTATTTTTTTTTTTTTGTTTTGTAAAATATTTGTCTGGTCTGTTTAAGACTTTCTAACGATCCTAATAGTTTGCTAAAAGTGTTTGTTTTTTATCTCGTACGTAAACGTACTCGCAGGTATACAGATTTGTTAGTGTGAATATGTGTTTGATTGAATTTCAAGTAGGTGTGAATTGTAATTGCGACATATTATTCTTTAATTCTTGTATAAAGTACGATGTCGGATTAGAGTTTATATAATCTTCAAAAAATTGTCAACATCTTTAATAATATTCCTTGTAGAGAGAAGTATAATGGGATAAGTTATCAAATTGTTCGAGTTTTCCTTCATGGCTAATGATATTTTGAGTTGCCCGTGGAAAGTTTGCGCTAATCCATACAATGGTTTTAATGCGCTTTTCTCCCAACAAGTGGCTGAATTTTGAAAAACCCATGATCGGAATTGTGTACTACTATCAGTGGCACTTCGAGAATATACATACAATCTTTTAAAATAGTATTTGAAACTGAAGTTGATGATATGTCTTTGACTGCAATCACGGTAAGCCAACGTGAAAATCTATCACCAGTAGTTAAGATATAGGAATAACCTTGCAATCTTGGTAGGGGACCTTACATTTAAATTTTTGGAAATTGTAGCTGTCGAGGAAGCAAGCATAGGCGGGAAGTGCTGGACTAGTTGCTTGTCTAATAGCTCGACCAAATTCATGCATAGAAGGCACAAGTGAGCTAAGTTCATTGGAGTATTTGTAGAAGTGACATAGGGAAGTCACATTACACAGGTGAGGGATCGATCACATTACAGATTCTCCGTTGGATTTTGTCAAGAATCCGGAGGTGAATAGCAGGAGCACCTAACCAGAGGTGGCGGCAGTATTCAATACACGGGCGGATGGTAGTTTTATATATGTGCATAATGGATTCAGACGGGAAAAACTTCCTGGCCCTACACAGTGAACCGACCTTCCTAGTAGCGGATTTAGCTATGGATTCGATATAGTCATTCCACTTGAGGTCTGTTGTGAGAGTTAACCCGAGGAGGCGCAGTTTTGCTTTCAGTGAGAGTAGCCTGATCCATGCTAATGGGGAGTTGGAGAGATTATCTGTGATGGTTAACAGATAGCAGCTTCGTTTTGGAAGCATTAAAAATTCACAAGCCATTTCTTACCCCAGTCCACCACAAATTGGAGGTCCTTTTCAAGCTCAGCAGCGAGGTCCACTTTGTCAGCCGCAAGAGATTTTTGATCGAGGCGAGAGTAAACGGTGGTGTCGTCAGCGTAGATGCCTACTTGGGATCTGATTACATCGGGGAGATTGTTAATGAAGATCAGAAAAAGCATAGGATCTAGAATAGAGCCTTGAGGGACACCCGCGTTCGTATGATAGTATCGGGAGACATGTCCATTCAATACTACCTTCATGTTTTAAATCTTGCATACGGTTTGCTAGGTTGCTATTGGTGTTTTAGTATGACGTTGTATTTTATTATTCTGGCATTCTAGGCACGTTGATGTTCCATTTCTAATGTATGATGCCATGTTTGGCCAAACAAAATGTTCATTTATGATTTTTACTTGGATGTGAAATATTATGTAAGTGTTGAAATATTTGTTCCTAATTGGTTAATGTAACGTCACAATAAATCGCTTTATTGCTGAAAGGAACCGGAAATTGTTTCAATCTTAAAGGGATATTTGATATTTCTGTTAGTGGAGTCAGATTTCTGTTCATCAGAAATTAATTCATGATTTAATATGTCATCGGTCATTGCTGTTATATCAGTATGTGACGGTGCATCAGCTATAATCAAGGGACAAAAATGTCCCTTAATATAACCAATTTTTGCTGTGTACTGAGAGATAAAATCTAAATATCTAATTCCTCTAGGTTGTATTTGTCTGTACTGTAGTTCATGGTATGAATGAGAGGTTTGTGATCTGTGTATATTACAAAGTTTCTAGCTTTGTGTGAATGTCTAAATAGTTTAATTTCTGAATATATAGCCAACAATTCTCTAGCAAAATTGCTATAACTGTTTTAGGTCTTTGTTAATTTTGCTGACAAAAAGTATGTAGGTTTTCTAACTGAATCGATTTCCTCTTCCACTACAATAAGAGTATCGCCGTGTTCTATGCGTCTGTAGTAAAATAAGATGCGTGTCTTTTCTTTATTGCTGTTGTGTGAGAGTTTAGCGAAGTTTGCAAGAGCAGATTTGA
>JBBBDQ010001664.1:875000-1100000 GCA_037127315.1 Ascarosepion bandense | reverse complement strand
GCATTGCTCATTCATTAAAAATGGTATTAAAGAGTATTACCCATCTATTTCCGAAAAAACTTTCAACGAGGCCATTAGTTTTGCTAAGAAATTTAGCGAAACTTCAGATCAAGAAATAGACGTTATTAGGCATTCCCGAAAGACGTTATTATACCACAACAACACATTATGGATAAAAAAAGATGACTTAAACAACTTTGACAATCCCATAGGAGCGTATGATGGGGCCGAGGTATCAGAATTAATAGGGTGTATTGCTGTATAAGCTTAATAAATACATAGATTTTAACAACCACGGTTTATCCCGTGATGGGGGATTAATCATAGTCGATAACAGTACTCCCATAAATGTGACAATATAAGCAAAAAACTCTATTGGTTTTTCAAAAAGTACGGTTTTGATTTGGATGTTGAAATCAATTCAAAAGTAGTCAATTATTTAGACATCACGCTAAATCTTTTGAATGGATCCATATCCCCATACATTAAAGTAAACCAAACTCTGCAATATGTAAACACTAAATCTAATCACCCCGCACACATCATGCGGGGTATTGCCAAAAATTATTTCTTATAGACTATCAAGCAATTCGTCTAGTAAAGATATTTTCAATAATCATAAAAAAGCGTACCAAGATGCACTTATTAAAAGTGGTCATAGAGATAAATTACTATATATGGATACTAAGAGAAACAAACAAAAGAATATAGGTAGGAACATTTTATGGTTTAATCCCTTGTTTAATTTAGCGGTAAAAACCAAAATCGGTAAAATATTTTTCAATTTATTAGAGCAAAATTTCGGTAAATATAATAACTTGTATAAAATATTTAACAAAAACAACATTAAACTTAGTTATGGCTGTATGCCCATTTTGGAGAAAATTATTAGTGGCTTCAACAAGAAAAAAGTTAGGGATAATACGTGTACTAGCATAAGAAGTTGTAATTGTAGGATTAAGAATAATTGTCATTTGCAGCAAGATTGTGTCGTCTATCGTGTTAAAATTTATAAAACGCTGATGATACTAAACCCAAAACATACATAGGTGCTACCCAAGATATTTAAAAAAAAAATATTACAATCATACTAGCAGCTTTACTAATGAAAAGTATAAACATAGCACCACCCTTTCCACTTATGTGTGGTCCATTAAACAAGAGCTTAATATTGACCCTATTTTGAAATGGGAAGTATTAAAGAGATGCGCTAAATATAAAGCCGGCTAAACATTTTGTAGAAATTGTGTAGAAGAAAAACTTGTTATAGCTTCGTATAAGCAAACTAATAATTTATTGAATTCCAAAACTGAAATATTAAATAAATGTAGGCATAGAAAACCTTGGCTTTTGGATTAAGTTCGCTTATAGTGAGTTTGTATCATTTTTGGTTACGTTTTTTGTTTCGTCTTTGTATTCGCTAATCTTTTAAAAAATTTTTTTAAATATAAAATTAAAAATTGAAGATGTTTTTTACAATAAAGTTCTCCCCTATTTGTGTTTGACGTCTTTCTTTTTGGTCACGTGGGTTGGTTGAATATCCTTTGTGCATGTCGTTTGTTTCTTTCCCCGTTAGCCAGCTTTCCCTGACGATCCGTTTAGGTGAAGCCAGGTATGTTTTACTTATATATATATATATATATATATATATATATATAGATAGATAGATAGATAGATAGATAGATAGATAGGAAATATCACACATTGTGTTAGTGCTGATAAAATAGTACTCGATGTAAAATAGCAGAACTATAATATAATAATATAAGCACGCTTCTTTGTTTGAAAAACGGAACGTCTTACTCAAACGTTGCTATCCACTAAAAATAACGTTTGTCTTAATAGGATATATATATATATATATATATATATATATGAAGAAATATATATATAAGAAACTTTGAAAATAGATCAATAGTCAATTGTTTTCTTGACTGAATGCATCAAAAGAAAATGCAGTCTTTAGATTAGTTATGAAATTTCTATACTCTACAGAAAACATAATATAGGATGTGACTTATGTTAAATATTAACATTTCGGTCTTTCAGGCGGTGTGACGTCATAGAACCGCTTTACAATTTTACGAACTGAGTTTGGTATTCGGTGACTGTTATCGTTGCTTAGCAATGTTTTATGTCAACAAAAGATAAAATCATCTTTGATTGTGGATGTCTTAATGTTAACGTCTTTGTAATCTCTTTGAAGATTGCTGATGTGAGCCGGGCATCTTAGAACCAGCATAATAAAAATATCCAAATGTTGAATAATTTTTGTCTTTATTTTCACCTGAAATTTAATCCAAAATAGCATGTTTAGAACATAATATATATATATAATAAAACGACTTTTTATTCATTTTGTTCCTCTGTGTGTGTATGTGTCTGTGTGTATGTGTGTGAAGCTTAAAAATGAAAATATAATGCATTGTATTGTGTGATGGAAATGATGATCCAGCGAAAACTGTGGGGTGGTTGCTTAAAATAAATAAAGGATTACAAAACACAAATGCTACTGATTCAGAGATAAAAGTTAATTGATATATTTTTTGAGTTTTAAATTTTCTGAAATTTTCCTGTCTTTCTAGATATCTGGCGTTAAAACAAACTATACCGATTTTTGGTAGCAAAAAAGAAAAACATTTAAAAATTAAATAGATGATAAAAAAGGATTTATGTAAATCCTGTCTCTTCGAGAGAAATTTATTTTCCTTAAGCAAGACAAATTTATCGCTAAATTTTTTGCACTTATAACCAATAATAAAATAAATCTCATGTTTATATAACTATCAAACTCACATAATAAGTCATCGCTCGTGAGTTCGATCCGTGTTAAATTCCCTATAATTCTCTACATTAAATGTGTACGTGTGTCAGATTTGCTTGGCTAAGAAAATAGCTAACAACAAATAAAAATTATTTTATTAAATGTAAAGCTATACAAAATGTGACATTATTATTATTATTATTATTTTTGTTGTTATTATTATTATTGTTGCAATATAGAAAATTAGTAGGGCATAGTGTTTTTAGTAGAATAACCTTTTTGTAAATATCTTGACATTTAATGAACTCGTTCTGAAGAATATTTAATTTCGCAAAATCATTTTTAAAGAGAGTCTTAATAATGTTAATTTTTCTTCAGTTTTATGATTTGTTTTTTATTCCATTTGATATCTAATTGGTCATCATTTGCTTCTGTGTCTTCCTCCAAGTATTCGCCATTAGAAACAAATTTCAATATAATTTTCTGGTAGCTACAAATATATAGAATTGACTAAAAAGGGACATTTGAAAAATTTCGAGATCTCCTTTCATGTGTAAAGAACGCACAGCATTCAGCAGTTACCTAAACTGAAATTTGAAAGAAATTTGATTTAAGTAAAAATAAACAAACAATAAACTATTATACATTTTATTTTCACTGAAGAATTTTTCTATCACTTTAAACATTCTTACAAAATTGTAAAACATTTATAGAATTTTCAATATATATATATATATATATATATACACACACACACACACACACACACACACACACACACACACACATATATATATATATATATATATATTCTAGAAGAGGAGGAAATGTAAGTGGTATGACACTTAAAATACAACAAATCCAACTTTACTTGAAATTTCTAAATTTCTTGGAAAAGTCCCAACTGCACACGTTCTTAATATCCAACCAGATACTACAGAAGAACCTCATCGCTTATAAGAAAATCAAAATACCACAGTATGGGTCAATATACAAGTAGAAGATAAAAAAGGGAATAAAATGGTAAACGAAAAGTGAACTTTATCAAGTGAATCGTAAGAAATAGTGAGTCTTTGATGGCAAATAAAGGCATTATATTGGAATGAAAAAAAGTTATGGAAAATATTGTAATTCTGAAACATATATTAGCCATGATCGTATTTTTAGATAAACACTACGGAGGACATCATAGTAAATCAAGCCTTTATTTTGAAAACCATTACCTTGATTGCTGTAAGTTTTATTCTGATGACATATTAACTTTTTTGTATGTTTTATCTACTGATTCATTTATTTTACATCTAATTGGGCGTCATACTTATTTAAATCAATCATTTGTTTTTCCTAAAAGATATAACAGTAGAGAACTCTGTCATAATACAATATATACATTACATCACCTTTTTATGAAAGACCATTCTATACGGTTAGTAATAGTTTATTTCACTTGGCCATCTTTTTCGTTCCACGTTGTTATAAAGGGTCCGGTTTTCATTTCGAAAACAGATTTTCACTACATTTCATTTGTGAACGCTGAAATACAATACAGTAGGTTTTTTTTTCGCTTAAAATATGATAGTTTTACAAAATGGTAAAAATGATTTTCAACGCTTTTTTCTCCAGTACGAAATTTTGTAAACCATTTTTAGTACGTTTGTTCATATACACTACTTTCTCCATAAACTTCACAAATCTTACTTTGCAACGTATTTTTAACTTTTATAAATATGAAAATAATATGCCAAAAATAATGCTTATTTTCTGATATCCCCATTACTTCTTCATTTACAAACAATAAACAAAATTACGCCACTTTGAAAATTGTTTGAAAACAAAAATGTACACCTGTAAACAATATTTTGAATGAAGTTATAAATTGAATTTATTGAATATGAATTACGAATCTTTAAATATTTTTTATGAAATTTTAAACTAAATACTCCTCATACAAAAGACAAAAACAGTTTTTGGTTAACACAATAATAGCGACGACAGCAATAGTAAAAGAAGTAAGATAATCAGGAATGATAATATGAAGCAAATTAGCTATTACCGACAAGAATAAAGACACAAATGTAAATAAAATCACACACTGAATTATCTCTTTTCACTAGTATCTGAAGAGAAAATTATAAAAGAATTTTAACGATTTCGAAGGAGACTCAGTCAGTTAAATGCCATACGCGATACACATTTGGGCGATCATGTCTTTTTCGATCGATGAATGACTAGACAGAAGATTTTCCCGCAATAGGTTGCCATTTCTTTTTACCAACCAAGGCTATAGACCTCAATCTGTTCTGTTATTCAACCTATAAATGGAGGGACAAGAGATGAATTCATACCTTTCCTAAGAGTACTTGTGCGTAAGTGAATGTAACGAATTCAACTGAAATTCGAAATCTGCTCTCCGATTTCTCATTCCGAGCGGATAAGCATTACACCACAACGCAGATCCAAGAGAACTATGAAGAGAAATTCCTGAAAAAAAAATTTTGGAAGAGATTTGTTAAATATCGTTTGACAAAGTTTTCTTCTTGGTGATGTTATTTGGTAACTATTTAATGCAATTCTTTTTCCTTTAGTGCTTAATTCAAGATGTCATGCTTTTCTGTGCCCTGTGCACGCGCATCCACGCACACACACACACGACTTAATTCTTAATATTTCTCGAATATACAATTTGGAAGATTTCCCATTGCTAGTGGGATCATAAACTTGACCTGTTTATTTCACTACCAAAATAAATATCCTCTATTTGACAGGTCCTACAAAGATTTTCCATAGAAAACTCTGAAGATGAGCAATCCAGAGACAGGAGGAGAATGCAGTGACCTTTACAACCTCACTCACCAATATGACGAATATGTTTTTTGTATTTATAATGACGTGGATCCAGGTATCCTTCTCGAAGAAGTTGTACCAGCCTGGATTCGTATACGTCTTCACACTTCTTCTGGGCGTCGTTGGAAATGCCTTAGTGATATTCTGCATTGTCCGGCACAAAGGTATGAGGAGCATCACTAATATATTCCTACTAAGCCTTGCAACAGCCGACCTTATGCTTGTACTTATTTGTGTACCTGTGAAGGTAAGGATCATTCAATTTATCTATTACTAACAATTTTATTATTCATATTAATTTCAATGTCTGTATAAATATCACTTTCGTCTTCTCCCTAAATATCTACATTCAAAATTGTAGTTGTCTTAAAAGAATCGCTGGCGAGTAGAGTTATAGTTTAAAGACAAATGGTATTGGAATTATGTTTATCAAAAGTACGCCTATTATACCAAAACAAAACAAACACTTGACACTCTAATGACATAAAAGCTTTAGTGTATAATACCAAAGCCTTTTGTGTGTCTATATGTATGTGTTTGTGTATGCGATGACAACGTGACGCTAAATTGATACTGTGAATAATATTTTTAACCATTTCTGCTGAACCAAAATGCTTTACCAACTGAATTATGTTGCGAATTTAAGAGCAAACTAGTGCTTCTGTTGATATTCAACTATCAGAAGAATTAATACAAATATCATTTATTAATGGCATTTACATTATTCAGACTATTGTCCTTATCTTTGTTGTCGTTTGTACGACTTTTCGGTCGTTGCACGCTCCGGCCTTCTTCAGGTGCTAGAAATTTTGAACCGAACCCTTACAATCACTGAGGTATATTAACTCCTTTCTTTGCCTACAGCCTCTTCCAGAAGTCATGAGTTATCTCCCTCTAACGCTGTAAGTAACTTGTTCACCACTGGTGTAGCCTGGTATTGAACTCACAACTTTTTGGGTCAAGTTACAGGAACTAACCAACGTCTATATCTACTGGGCCATGTGCCCTTAATAATATTTCGAATAATGTAAATACTGTAAATACTACCTCATCTCAGAAATATAGATAAATACAATTTATTAATGTCTAACAAAACGAGAAGATAATGCAGCTCCAACCATTATTTAATCATGCAGTTTTTACGCCAAAGCTCAAAATTATTATAAACTTGATTTAAACTAAATTATCAGATTCGATACTGATTTCAGTAAATTACCATTGCAATAACTTGTAGTTTTCTAGACGTAACATCTCTTTTCAAACCCGGCAGAAATTGCAGCTTGACTGAAATAACCTACTCCAATCTCCGTACTCACCTGGCATTTTCGGTTTCCCACTTATTTCGATCCCTACAACATTCTTTTAATGGAAAGAACTTAAATTCACTTAGAGAAGTTTGTCACCCAGATGTTAAGTTCTGGAAGGATAGAATCATGAATCTGCTTCAAAGAGTTCGTTTCATTTTCAAGGTAATGGAACGAAATGGCACATACTTGGTTGAATATATTTATGTACAAATCTCTATATATATGCGTTCAAATTACCTTGAAAAACACGACAACATTTATTCAGACCTAATATATTCTGAAAATGTTTCTTACAGCAAAAAGTCAATGCCAATTTTATTGTGAAAACGTTGACTTGCATAATGCAGTAATAATTGCATTTCTTATAAAATTTTCTTGATCACTTGAATTATTAAATAACAACCATGCTATTACACTCTTAGAATTTTTACATTTTATTTCATTATTTATGGCAACGTCTACAGCAGTAAATATATTCCCTTTCCTTTTGTCAGTAGAGCAGGTTAGATAACGTTTGAAACTTCAAATGCTTAGAGATTAACACATCAAACGTTTGCTCTATACTTGCGCCAGACGATTGAAAAAGAGCAGCCGAATATGTTTTTGTGTTATAATGTGAATATAAGGAATAATTCATTTTTTAATTTGTCTCATTTTTATGTCCGATTGTTTTAAAATTATTGTAATTTGATGTAAACTAAAGCAACCCTGTCAGTTGCACCTCAAATAGAATTAACTGAACGTAACAAATATGTTTTCTTTTTTCTGTATGACAAAACCAAACAAAAACTAAGAAGTCGTATCTGGAAAACTTACTACACGTCTCACAAACTTGTTCTCACAATATAAACAAAACAAAACAAAACGTTTTGTTATATATGAAAGGCTTTAATTTTCATATGCAAAATTACCTTATTTTGAAAAGATAGACGTTATTTTTAACAAAATGTATTATCTTGCTTCGTTATTGAAAACCTGAGTTATGAAGTTTTAAAAGTATTTTATCTGATAAAAAGTTTGTTTTGTGCCATCTCAACATTTATGGCATGTTGGTTTTTAAGCTGTTATGCACGCATTACATCTACAAAATAATATAAATATTTTAATTATTGAATTTTAATATATTTTTATTTGTTTTACAATTTTCCAGTTGAAATTCAAAATATCTTTTAAACTTTTGGCTCAAATAACTTTTCATTTTTCTGAAGATCAAACACATATAAGCTCTTGATTACTGAAGTTATTTTCTTTATTATGTAGACCAAAGCATGAAATGAAAATAGGAGAATATCATTAGACTTAATGCAATAATTTTATTGTTGACATGATTTTTAAAATGATTTGCATTCGATAAAATTGCATTCACATATTTTGTTGATGGTTTAGAACATAGGATCAAATTTCATACGAACCCTCTTCGTAACTTTTATATTATCGCCAGTAGTCGAGTTTCGAAATCAGTTAAAGCTAAGAATTGAATGCTGATTTTACAGCCAGGTAATCCTTTCTCCACTTAGAAGAATCATACAATACAATCTCTCTACACAAATTAAATTTAATGATTTGTTTAATTTATCTTGTGCCAAATTAAACAAACCATTAGCAATTTTAAGCTGAACCTTTAACAATATCCATAACATTTTTTCAAATGATATCTATTTATTTTCAAATAAAATGGGCATTTTTCTTATAAGAAATCTATAACCTTAGAAGTAGGAAAAGTTAAATATTGCCAATAATTTTGAAACAACTGACTATTATCAAAAAATATACACTCTATAGACAATACGCATACATATATTAGGTTGCCACCCACGAAGTGAAGTAATTTATAGGAAATGAATAAACGCTTCTGAAATGTTAAATAACTAATTTATTTAGATGAAATAGATACCATGTTGATGAACGACTGTTCTCCAAGGTAACTCTAAATTCTTGAACCTATCTTTAAAAGAATGCTCATCTTTTGATGTGATAAACAGTTCAAATGCTTCAATTACTTTTTCCTTATTGGAGAATATTTTGTTGTGCATGAAAAGCTCAAAATAACTAAGTGATAATCAGTAGAATAGTTATCAGGTGCACATGGAAGCTAAGGAAAAATTTCACAATTTCACAAAGGATATTAACTGAGAAATGTGCCTTATCGTGCAGCAAAATGGGGCCATCCCTATTCCCAAGTCTTGGAGGTTTCTTTTTCAATTTTTCGTGAATACACTCAATTTCTCAATGATGCGTGTTTCTGTTATTGTTTCCCCTTGAAACAAGAATGAATAATGAACAACCACTTGAAAACTACCATACAGTAACCATAACCTTTTAGGGTACAAGGGAGTTTTGGGACATTGTTTTGGTGATTCACTTGCATCCAACCACTGGCCTACTCATTTACTGTTGTCAAAGAGTATCCATTTCTCATCGCATGTAATTGGATGGAAACATGCTTCTTTTTCCCAGTTTGTACTCATACAGTAAGATTATTCGACATTGTTTCATTGTAAACATTTTCATTGCGCTTATGAGTAACAATATGTTGAAAGAAAATTTATCTGGAAAAAAAGAGTCTTAATAAGTCAAGATCTTTTATATACTAAGGAGGTTACTTCGTTTAACTACCGGATCAACAACCAATCAAAACATACGTAATTTCATGTGTGACAATGTAATATTTTCAAAATTATGTTTGTTATAGTCAAATATTGCCTGTTTGGCAGAAAATATTTAATACAAGTAGAATTACAATTACAAAAAAAGGGTAATGTTTATTGCAATCAACTAGAAATAGCGAAAATTCAAAGAATATTGACTGAATATAGACTTAACATGTGAGCAAAGTCGTAGTTTTAAGGACAATGGAAACCAAAAGTTTTATATTTAAAATAAAGAGAAATATTAAATATCTAGGATGCATAATGAAGAAAGAGGGCTTAAAAACTTATAATTCATAGAACATGTAGAACATATAGAAGTATATATAGAACATATAGAAGGTAAGAAAGAAAGAGGAGAGTAGCGCATAACATACCTAACGAACTTGAGTAAATGGTTAGCAGAATAAATATTGGGTTGATAAAATTTATCAAATGTGCTACTACAATAAAATTTGTTTTATGTTTATTTTGGCAACATAAACAAACATTTCAAAAAAACATTTCAAAGTTATTCTCTTTGTCCTCATTTATCCCAAATTATTTTTCTCAAATTAAACTCTCTGTGGAAATTAAATAATTTTATATTTGTTTTTTGTTATTTTTCTTTAATAATTTCACCCCAAGCAAGGCAATAATGCCTCTAGGACACAGGGTTGGGGTTACAGGGTGTGAACGAGAATGAGAAAACTTTAGTGAGAAAAAGTGAGGTAAAGTATAAAAAAGAAACATAATTAAAGAAGACATAAGGTGACGTTCCATTTAAATTTTTTGAAAACTGTAGGGGCAGAGAAGCAAGAAATCAGAAGTGAGTTCTACAGGTAAGAAATGTGACAGAAGATACAATTAGATCTGACGGTTGCATCTTACTAGTTCAGTAGTAAAACGGTGAGACCTAGTTGCCAATTTAGTAGTACGTTTAGGTTCATGCAGGCACGAAAGGGAATAGAACATCACAACAATTGCCACGAAAATATTTGTGGAAAAGAGAGAGGGAAGCCACGTCATGTCGACAAGAAACTGACTGAAGTCGAAACTCCAAGTCATGATCGATAACATTACAGACCCTTCTTTGAATTTTGTCAAGAATATCCAGATATATAATACCAGATATATAGTCTGGAGCAACAAACCAGATATGGCAGTAGTAGTCAATGCACGAACGAATGGTATATCTATAAATATGAAAGAAGGATTATGACGAGAATTGTTTGGTAAAATACAGTAAATTAACTTTCCTGTCAGTAGACCTAAAAATTGATTCAATATAACCACTCCACTTTATTTTAGTGGAAAACGTGGGCCTAAGAACACACAAATATTGCTCTTCTGGAGTTTAGCATCAACCATGCTGATGACAGGCAGAAAAGGTTTCTTTATATACAGCAATAGCTATATATCAGAAAACTTAGGTAGATATATTTTCAAAGTACAGCCTAATAAACCAGATGCAAACGAATATGAACGCAATCAGGCAATCATTCTAATGAGCCATATAACAAAGCTCATCATCCAAATTCTGATGAATAGAACACACAGCAGAATCAGACTGAAGATAGAACAAGAACAGTGCCAATTTGTCAAAAGACACCTGAACAAGAAACGCGATATTTTTGCTCAAAATCTTATCAGAAAGAGCAATACACACGCAGAAGGACGAGTACCCGTGCTTTATAGATTACGCAAAATCGTTCGATAAATTGCACAATAAAGATCTATTGTAACTTCTCAACAATCGTAACATATTGGGGAAGGATATTAGAATAACCAAGAATTTATACTGGCAGCAAACCTCCTGCATACGAACAGAAAACGAGTTCAGTAGATATACACTAATAGAAAGTGGCGTAAGAAAAATGTGCTTTATCACCGGGTTTATTCAACTTACACAGAGAGGCATTTCTGAAAGCATTAGATGTTCTACTAGGATTAATTATTGGCGGCCAGAATGTTAACAACATAAGATATGCAGATGATACAGCCTTGATAACAAACACGAAGAGGAAACTATAAGGCTTCCTGCAGAAGGCCGTTAAAGAAAGCAAGAAGAAAGGATTAAACATAAAATGTAAGAAGCCAGAATGCATAGTTGTCAGCAAAAGGATGAGCTAAAAATTGTAAGTCGGAGACACGAAAATCAAACAAGTACAAAAATTTAAATACTTGAGAAATGTTCTAATAAAGGTCGGAAAGAGCAACACTGCAATACGAAGACGTCTTGGAATAGTCAAAGGTACATTCCAAAATCTCAGCAAAGTATTAAGAGACAGAAAGGCATTATTAGAAACAAAGGTGAGAGTACTGAACTGCTACGTGAAATTTGTCCTTCTATATGGCAGCGAATGTTGGACAATCACTTCAAATATGAAGAAGAAACTTGAAGCAGAGATGTGATTCTATAGAAGGATACTGAAGGTACCATGGAATGAACATTTTAGAAACGAGGAGATTTTAGAGAAAATGGAAAGATAAAGAAAATTTATAATTAACATCAAGAAGAGACAGTTGAAATTTCTGGGCCTCATCATGAGAAAAGGGGCTTGGAGAATTTTATACACACAAGACAGATTGAGATCAAGAGAATATAAAAAAACAGTGCATAACATAGTTGGTGAGCTTCAGTAACTGCATGGCAGGACAGGGTTTAAGAGAAATAACGAAAAGATAAAATCTATTAAGAGCTACAAAAGACAGTAAATTGTGGAGAGTCGTGATCGCCTACGTCCTGAGAGGACACGGTACATAAAGATGAAGTGGTGATTAAACGAAAACAGTTTTGTTTTGAAGACGTTAAAATTTACAAGCTATTTCTTTTTCCAGTTAACCACTTATTGGAGGTAATTTTAGAGAGCAGTTGCCAATTTTACTTTGTCGGACTTGTTACTAAAACAGGAGTAAATCGTTATGTCATCTTCATAAATATTACCTTGCACACTTTTGTTGATGCTATAATCTTATGTATAACTTTGTTATTCATTTCTAGTTATGCAAAATCCATATCGAAAATATTCACATAAACCATAATGTATTTCTTCCTAAAAATAATCAAGTAATATTTTCTCCAGTTCAAGTATACAACAGAATGTCTTATCTGCTTTAATATAATTAACCATTTTCAGATTCTATTTTTAATTCAATTGATATTGTTTTTTTCATGGGCACCCCCCTCCGTAAAACACAATGAGTATGAATAATATCATGGTTTGTTTATTGAGAGCTGCACAGCTTTTTATAATACCAACCATAGATGAAATGGTATCCGTAAATATACAAGTAAATTACTTCAATGAAAATCTCCATGTTTTAAGGTACGCAGCTTAATCTCATGTTTGTATTTCTTTGCAAAAAATAAAAAAAAGATTCATGATTTGTACTTCCTCCCATTAATAAAACGAATAAGTGTAAGTAATTGTACTCTCTTGCTCATGTCAATATACTCGTTAAATTGCAAAGCGAATTCTGAGTTATTTTTTGTGTTCATCTTTATCAGCAGACGTATTCCTGGTTTGCTTACGAATTTTATTACATCAAAGGGTAATTTTACTTACTTCCTGTTCTGCTTCACCCACTAACAAGCTTTTAATAATTCTTTTACATGTCAGCAGAATACACAACCTGGGTAAATTATATGACTATTTTAAGACCAATCATTTCAGCCATTTCAGTCAAAGGTACGAGAGACATTTCAAAAGTTGTTAACTTTTTTTTAATATAGTTCCTTCTTTTGACTTCTATTCTGACACTTTCAATATAATTCGAATCTTTTCCCTGAAGATATTGATGTTTATTTATCAAATATCTTTTAAACTTAGTCGATACACAATCACTTCGTTTGACATTGTTTCGTTATAAACAACACAGTGGAAATGTGATTTTTCTAAGATGTTGCACAACACCCAAATTATGAGACACCTAGTAAGTATCGAACTCACTACTCAATCGTAATTGTTTTAGCGAGACAAGCTTGCATTACACCATATCGTGGAAAGATTTGATTCACATTTGCATTTAAAAAGAAACCAAAATTTAAATAAATGTTACAATACTAACGATTGGTCATATTTTTACCATCTTGTTAGTTGATCATGAATAAAGTTCACTTCCAGGTCCACAATTTTTAGTGCTGTTTCCTCTTAATAAACTCTTTTATGCTGATTCGTAATATATGTACTTGAAAAATAATTACTTCGAAATTAATGCATTACGTACAACGCAAATGCTTAGACACCTGAATAAAATGGAAAACTCCAAACTCCAAGACTGAAAGTTTATCAGAATATCGACTACCCTCAAGAACGTACATACTTTACCTAGGTTAAAATTGTACTACTCTTTTATTCTCGTTAGAATGCGTGCTTGCGTGCGTGTGTGCCTGTCTTTTAAATTTTATTATCATTTGTATTATCATTTCAGGGAATAGCTTTCTTCTCTTTTGCTTGGACGATGGGTAAAGTGATGTGTAAACTTGTCCATTATGTGCAAAATGTTTCGATGATATGTTCTGTAATGACACTGACAATGATGAGTATAGAAAGGTAAGTATTTTTGTGTTTGTTTCTTTATGTATGCGTGTATATATGCGTGCATGTATGTATATACGTACGTAAGAAATGGCATTCTACAATATCTGTGTGCTGATTTGCCAGCTGTACTCCTGTGAGGCAGGGGATGTGCACCAGACACATTGACGCTCTTGTCAGATTTCACCAACAACACTTAAGATCGATTCTTTGTATTCACTGTGTATCTGATACTCCAGACACTGTGACCTTGAAAAAGGCCAATACAATCAGCAACAAATCTTACATTCATCGCCACAGACTTCGCTGGAAAGGTCCTTTCATTCGACATAATGACAGCAGAATACCCAATCTGAAGAATTACGGTGAGTTGCTCTACAGCAGTTGTCCCCAGCATAAATCAAAGAAACGATTCAAGGACTGTCAAAAAGCATCCCTTGCAACATGTTTGTGATCGATATGTGTTCAATTCATGAAGGGTCATTGTCCTCATGAGAATTGAAAAATTAATCAAATTTATCAGCGATGGGCATACACGTGGAACGAGTTGACAAACATCATATATATACTAAACGTTTACTTTCTTTCTGTTTCTCCTTTCTCTTTCTCGCTGTCTCTGTCTCTCTCTCTCTCACTCTCTCTCTCTCTCTCTCTCTATATATATATATATATATATATACTTTCTAATTTACATAAACGCTGTACAATAGACGTAAAATAAACAACATATATAGTTGTACGAACTCGGATTTCAACAACATTCATGGTGTTATATAAAAACATCAGTTTCTGAGTAAAATTCTCGTGTTGTGTTCTATTAACCGTTTTAATTATTCATTTCCTTTGGAATACTCTCTGTTGTCTGCTTTTTCTATGGAATTATCAAATTTTAAAATAACTTCTTTTTCCGTGATTTTTAACATAATCTAGAAATAATAATAATAATAATGAATTTTAATAAACAACAGGCTTATACTCATAATAACAGTAAAACCTTCCAACATTTCTTACTATGAAAGAATAATAGAATATACAGTGGGCGAACAAATTATTATTTTTAAATTTCACAACAGTAATAAACTCAAACGTATGTCAACTTTTTTTTTTCAATTAAATTTTGATTTTTTAAAATTTTATCTTAACAATTACGCTGGCCAACACATTTTTTGGTGCCCAAGTTTCTAAGCTGATTTACACTAATTTGGGGGTGCTGATTCCGAAAATCATATTAATTTTTCTCATCGGGTCAAGTTTTTGAGAAATTTGCTATTTTATACATTTTTTACCTTAAAATTAGGTGTTCTGCTTCCGTTTTGAACCCATTATCTTCTTCTAAGTTACTCTTAACTAAAAAGTTACTTTCTTCCTAATTTCCTCTTCCGGATGGTCTTTACTTCCGTTTTGCAACCACTTGCGACACAGCACTCCTCTTTCTTCTTTATCCGCTCCCATCCCCGGCAACAACGGCATGTTTTACTCATTTCTTCTTCTGGACAATGTGTTTGTTTACTTTGTCATCCAACGTGACATTTCATGTTCCATTTCTTTAAGTACTAATTCAGTCTTTCGATTTCTTTAACTCCTTTATTTTCCCACCCTCGTTTGTTGTTATTGTTTTCACTTTCTCTTTTGTTGATTTCTGGGTCAAAGTAGGATTTATTCTCTTAATGCTAGGAATTCATTTATAAGTCAGACACGAAATATTAAGCTGCATTATTTTACTTTTGTTGCAGATTTTTGGAGCAGAAATTAAGCATGGCTACATTCTCTCCTATGCAACGTTGTTTAAAAAATCCAGATGTGTTGTTTTGCTATATTTGAGAGGAATATACGTTGCAGTTCAACAGGAAAAGGATAAGTGAATTTGTGAAGTGTGCTTATTTTGCTTACTTCAAAGTAATGGTGAGTGATCAAGATAAAGCATGAGCACCCCATATAGTATGCAAGCAATGTGTTGAGCATCTTCGACAGTGGACCAAAAAAGAATAGAAAGTCACTCCGCTTTGGTATTCCAATGGTCTGGCGTGAACCGAAAAACCATTTCGATGACTGTTACTTCTGTGCAGTCAAAACGAAGGGAATCAACAGGAATAACAGGAATTCGTTGGTTTATCCAAACCTCAAGTCTGCAATTAGGCCAATTCCACGCTGCAATGAAATTCCTGTTCCAGTGTTTAAAGGCTTGTCCGAATTGGAATTGCTTGGTTCTGAAGAAGAGCAAGGCTCTGGTTTGTCCACTGACAGTAGTGAAGCCACTGTTTCAGATGTCGGTTTTCCTCCTTTTTCACTACAACAGCTTTTTTCTCAAGGAGAACTTAATGATCTGACTAGAGATCTCAACCTCTCCAAAGAAGCTTCTGAACTTTTAGCTTCAAGACTCAAAGACAAAAATCTACTTCAGCCTGTAACTCTCATAACCTTCTATAGAAAATGCCATATTGAATTCTTGCCATATTTCACTCAGGAAAACGACATTGCCAGCCTGCTGAGGCAGCTTGGTGTCCAACAGTATGATCGTCAAGATTGGCACCTTTTTATAGACAGTTACAAAAGAAATTTAGAATGTGTTCTTCTTCACAATGGCAACTTAAATATGATGGAATCAAATTTGTTCTGGAAAAAATTTTATACAGACAGCACCAATGGATCATATGTGTCGATTTGAAAATGGTTGGGTTTCTCCTAGGGCTACAAGGTGGTTACACAAAATTTCCTTGCTTCTTGTGCTTGTGGGATAGCAGGGCAAGAACAGAGCACTGGATAAAAAAGATTGACCTGTGCGCAGTGAACTGATTACTGGCTCTCTCAATGTTCTGGCTTTGGTGAAGCGTTCGAAAATTGTTTCCGCCTCTTCACATAAAGCTTGGCATCATGAAACAGTTTGTGAAGGCTCTTGATAAAGATGGCGACTGTTTCAAATACATTTGCATGAAATTTACAGACCTAACCACAGAGAAATTAAAAGCTGGAATTTTTTATGTTTCTTCTTTAAATGATCCTAATAAATAGAATCATCAGTTTTCTTATTATTTCCCTTAGTTGTCGATATTTCGAATAAAATTTTTTTAAACCATTATAATTTTCTTAAAAACAAAACAAAACAACAGGAAAATAAAAGCTGGAATTTTTTATGGACCCCAGATTCGAAACTTAATGAATGATGGAAATTTCTGTAATGTTATGAATCCTGCAGAATTGAGTGCCTGGACGACGTTTACAAATGTAGTAAAATTCTTCTTGGGAAAAATAAAGGCGCCTAACTACAAAGAGCTTGTTGAAACATTACTCATAAGTCTCCATCAACTGGGTGCAAATATGAGCATCAAGTTACATTTTTTGCACAGCCATTTTGTCCGTTTTCCAGAAAATCTAGGTGATGTGAGCGACGAGCAAGGGGAGCGCTTCCATAAAGACATCAGCGACATGGAAGTCCGCTATCAAGGTCGTTGGGATGCCACCATGCTTGCAGACTACTGTTGGTCTATCAAGCGCGATGATGCCGGAGCCTTCCATTCTAAATAGAATCATCAGTTTTCTTATTATTCATATTTCTCTTAGTTATCGATATTTCGAATAAAATTTTTTTAAACTATTATAATTTTCTTAAAAACAAAACAAAACAACAGGAAAATACGATGAAAACCAGTTTGATTATAATTTCAACGATATTTTTAAGAAAAAATACGAATTATATTTATTTTAATTTATTTATTCATTTTATTTACTTCTTTAATTTAGTTTAGTTTAGTTTAGTTTGCTAAACGTATTTTCGACGACTTTATTGAAATAATAACTGAATATACAGTGGACGAAAAAATTATTATTTTTAAATCTCACAGCACTAATAAACTTAAACGTATGTCAACTTTTTCTTTTCCATTATTTTTTTTAACAATTATTTTTGTTACAAGGACTAGTGATAGTAGCTACATTTTGTTTTTAACAAAATACTCTAGTGTAGTGATGTTTTGTTTCGTGAGCGGCTGCTACGCCCAAGTTTGTTTTTTTTTAAACCAGCGTCTTTCTCTTTGAATTCCAATCGCGTCTCTGTCAGCTGTCGCTTGGCAACCCATTTAGGAGAAGGAAAACTCCGAACAACAACCCGTAACTCAAGGTTTTAATCGTGCCGAGGAGTGAATGGCTACTGCATTATGAGGTCACAAAAGATCCCCTACAGGCTTCAGGACCCTGTTTGTAAAAGACCGTTACCCAACGTGCCGGGCAACTTTGGGTGGACTTTTGGACCCGTACGTCACTCGGGGGAAAATATGAGAAATACAAATAGAAATAGAAAGTCCAGTATGGCTCTTCCAGTGGATAAACAGGGAGCCCATCCTTCAGGAGGTCGAAAAATCTGTCATAGGAACAAACTCCTACACAAAGAATGAATCTTCAGGGGATAATCCTAATGATGGTCCTGAAAATTCTCCAGCTAGATCTATAACCGTATATTTAAAGAAAGAAAAAATAAAATGGTCTCGTGAGGAGTACAAAGTCGTTATGACTGCATTTCATGAAGCGTTACTCAAACCTCAAATAAACATCACTCACCAAACATATGACATTTGGCAAGAAAAGGCTGAACAAAAAAAATAAAGTACATTGACGAAAATAAATTAGCCAATGTACGAAGATAGATCATACAAAATAACCGATTGACAGAGGCTGAAATTAATGAGATAAAAAGAATTGCAACCAGAATAGACGAATCAACAAAATATGAAAAGGAACCGGAATCAGAAACAAAAAGTAGTAACATCAAACAAGCCACAGGTCATAATGTAGTAACCGTGATACACACAAATCAATGTGAAGATAATGCTGTAAGTTTAGAAGTGCTGGAAAGGTGTGATCTGAGTCAGTTACAAGACGACAATAAAACGAGTTCAGAACACATTGAACAGAATTATTTTATGGAAAACAAGAACAGTATACAAGAAGCCAAGGAAGAAATCAAGAACCATATAAGTCAAATACAAAATATTGCAATGGAGGAACGAGAGCAACTCCCAAAATTACAACCAACAAAGCATAACCTCGAAACTATTAAGCTCTACAATGTAGCACTCAAATTAATTTTGGATGAAGAAAACACTCATATAAATCTCAATGGAGCAATATATGCATCAGCAATAGCAGCAACAAAAAAATTGAACATCAAATTAAAAACAAGGCAGTCTCGCAGACATGAAGATCCACATTGGAAAAGAAAAATAGAAAAAGAAATCGAACAACTTAGAAGTGAACTATCAGTACTCGATGAACTGACAAGAGGAATAAATGTAAGAACTAGAAAAGGCAGAAGAGTCGAAAGAAAATACAACATTAGAAATGAAAATGAAGTCCTATCAACTAAGGAAAAAATAGAGCAAACAATACAAATGAAGTCTCAAAGAATAAGACGCAGTGAGAAAAGATCAAGGTTCTACAGACAAAACAAGATTTTTCAAACCAATACAAAGAAATTTTACAGGGAAATAGGTAAAAAATAAATTGAAGTGACAGTTCTCCTCAAAATGGAAGAAGTTATACAGTTCTGGGAAAAAATATGGGCTTGCCCTAAAGAACATAACAAAGAAGTAGATTGGAATTGCACAAGAGATAGAACGAATAAAAAATAAACCAGAACAGAAATGGGCTGGAATCATAGAAGAGGATGTTAAATGTGCACTGAAAAAAGCACACAATTGGAAATTTCCAGGTATAGATAAAATTCCTAACTTTTGGCTATATTATTTAAATACAGCACATAAAAATCTAGCCAAAGAACTTCAAGAAATGGTTAACGATCCCACTAAATTTCCTGCATGGATGATCAAAGGAATCACATTTTTCTACCCAAGAATAGTGACACAAACAACCCGAAAAACTAGAGACCAA
Source organism: Ascarosepion bandense (assembly GCA_037127315.1). Lineage (NCBI taxonomy): Eukaryota > Metazoa > Mollusca > Cephalopoda > Sepiida > Sepiidae > Ascarosepion > Ascarosepion bandense. The sequence continues at coordinate 1,080,037 of JBBBDQ010001664.1, read as the reverse complement.
TTACATGCCTTCCGACAACATACAAACTATTAACATCTATTTTAATAAAACAGATAAATTTCTTCTTCAAAAAGTGTGCAAATGTGGCTGTTACGGATGTAAAGACCAATTGCTTATTAACAGAATGATCCTGTAAAACTGCTACAATGCAAAGAAAAATCTTAGTACTGCCTGGATATATTATCGTAAGGCATTCGATAGTGTACCACATTCCTGGATCTTAAAGACTTTAAATATATACAAGATATCACCCGTCATCATCAATTTCATCAAACAAAGCATGTCGATGTGGAAAACAACACTTTACCTCAATCATATAAATGGAACCTTTAAATCTGGTGAAATAAACATCAAAAGAGGTATATTTCAGGGTGACTCTTTGTCTCCCTTACTATTCTGCATATCATTAATAGCACTAACCAGTCAACTTAACAAGACAGAATGTGGCTATAAAATAGCCCAAAAGAAAATAAACCATCTATTTTACATGGATGACTTAAAGTTGTATGCTAAGAATGATAACGAGGTCTTCTGCAAACTGTAAAATGCTTCAGCAAATTCATTGGAATGAAATTCAATTTGAATAAATGTGCTAAAGCTACAGTTTTACGTGGATCAATACAAGAAACATCCTCAATTAGCTTAGACCCTGCTGTAACAATAAAAGAATTGAAACCAGAAGAAGCTTATAAATACCTAAGTGTAAATGAGAGTGAAAACATTCACCATAAAAAATGACAGAAATAGTGCGTAAAGAGTACTACAGAAGGCTATGACTGATATTAAAAACTGAATTGAATTCTCAGAACAGAATCATGGCCATTAATAGCCTTGCAATCCGAGTTGTCCAATATAGTTTCAACATCTTAAACTGGACTCTAAACGACATCAGGCGAATGGATTCTAAAACAAGAAAGCTTCTTTCTAAGCATAAGATACATCATCCAGAGGCTGATGTAGACTGTCTATACATACCCCGTAAAGAAGGTGGAAGAGGTCTTATTCAGCTAGAATTTTCATACAAGACAACTATTGGTTTACTAACATACATAGAAGCAACAAAGGATTTGATGATACAATTAGTCAAACAACATGAAAACAGAAAGGAAAAATATTCAATAATAAATGAAGGCAGTAAATACAAACAAGATTTACATTTAGTAGATTCTGTAGAAAAGCAAAACAGAAGCCAAGAATCAACTATTGCAGCAAAAAATATGAAAATGAAAGCCAAAGATAAAGCTCTTGAACAGATGAAACAACGCCGGCAAGACAAACCTCCGCATGGCCAATATCCAGAATGTGCCAATAAATCCAATGTCGATAAAGTTAATACTCATCGTTGGTTACGTGCATCTGGATTAAAGTCTGAGACTGAAGACTTTATTCTTGCAGTGCAAGACCAAAGTCTTTTCACTAGGAACTTTCAGGCAAATATTATACATAATAATGTGGATCCAAAATGCAGATTCTGTGATAAACACCAAGAAACAATAGACCATCTAATCTCAGGTTGTTCTGTACTTGCCCCAAATGAATATAAAAATCGTCACGATAGAGTGGGGCAATATTTACATTGGACAATGCGCAAACACTATGAGATATCTGTAAACAAGCACTGGTATGAACATCACCCAGCACCGGTTACAAAAATAGAAGATGTCACCATTCTATGGGATTACAGACAGAAAAATTGAAGCAAATAGGCCGGACATTATTGTAAAAAATCAGAAAGAAAAAAAACTTGCCTATTAATTGATATGGCTTGTCCAGCGGATTGTAACATAGCAACCAAGGAATTCGAAAAACTGTCAAAATATAAAGACTTGGAAACTAAAATAGAAAAAAAATGTGGAAATTGAAAACAAGAGTCGTGTCAGTGATAGTAGGTTCACTTGGAATGATAAAAAAAAAGGAACAAAACAACACATTGAAAGAATCCCTGGAAACCCCAGCTTAAGAGATATACAAAACATTGTCTTGTTATATACAGCCCACACATTAAGGAGAACTTTATGTCACGATAGGGATTATAGGGGAGATAGAAAAAACATGAAATGGAGCCATAACCTCACACCACGACCTGCCTTAGGTCTTCCCGCAGACTTGGTTGGTAGTGCGACCATAGCAGAAGTAGAAATATGATGAAAAATGACAACATAATAATAATAAAGTTTAATATAACAACAGGTTTATATTCATCATAACAGTAAAACCTTCCAATATTTTTTACTAATAGAAAAAGTGTTTATTCCTAGAGAGTATACAGAGGCATTTTGAGTGGCTATACAATATTGCAATTAAATATTTATTTTCGGTGATAGCTTTCATGTTGTCTATGCAATATTTTTTAAGCTGAAAAAACGAATATTATCTAAAATCTCAAAATATATATAATATATATATTTGAGTTTAAAAGATTTACATCATTATAGGAACTTTACAATGTCAGAACTTAAGATAACAAAAATATCAAGACAATCCTGATGAGAAAGAAAAGAAAAATGAAACTAAACCTGACATGAGTTCATTAAAACAAAGTTTGTGACATTATCTTTAAGTTTTGATTTTACAAAACTACAGAAAATGTGGCTAAATTTATATTCTGTACAATATATTTAGTATGGCTTCACAACTTTTCAGCACTAGTGGAAGGTAGCGTATTGACAAAATGTACTTGGAATAGTGAATGCCTTTGAGGCTTACATATTGCTACTAATCCTTGGAAATGCTGTGATGCCACTCACGTTCATTTTACGGAATTGTAAACAGAAATGTAAGTTCACTAATCTACTAAAAAAGCAACAAAAAATAATAATAATAATAATAATAGAATTAATTAAATAACCGAATTAGCAAAAACAGCAAAGAGAAAAAAGCGCAAAAAATATTTCACAATATTCAATAATTTCAGAAAAAAATGAAAGAAAATTTAATAAAGCAATATCTGAAAGGAACAAAATAAATTTTATTAACAACAGCTAGGACACATCTTGCCTCTTCCACGAAGTCAAATCAGCTTAATTCCCTCCGTGTTCCAAGTGTAAGATTAAAGTTCCACCGAGACAGCTTTTTCCAAGAACAGCTAATTTGTGGAAAAAACCTCTGCGTTGGTAGTTCCCTGAACACTTCAATCTCGAGCTTTTCAAGTCAATGATCAGTTGTCGTCTTTCTTTCTTATCTTTACAATCTGTATTTTCTATTGCCTTCTCTTACATTTATATAATAAACGTTATTCAAGATTATAATTTTGACTGCAACCTTTTATCTTGAATGACTATAGAGTTATATTTCGTGAAATTTAGTGTATAAAAAACTAGAAAACAAGTATATAATGCACCCTGTCGATGACCCTGAAAGATGAGTAAAATGAAGAAAGATATTCTCTCAGTATTGAAGATTGTATTAATTTGAATTTAAAAATACTATCAAAGTACACAAGGCAAAATCGAAGACTATCAAAAAGAAAACAGAATGACTTATAATAGCAATTTAAATCATGTGTATTAGAAGATACGAGATCAAAGTAAAATATACTAGATCAAAGTAAAAGTAGACAAAACACAATAAAATAACAAGATAATAAAGGAATGTAACAAATATGCTCAAAATGAGAACACAACTTGATAGGAATATATATTCACTGGAAACTATACAAAATAAATATATGAAACAAATGCTATGAACATAAAATTTTCAAAGAAAAACTAATGATTGTTGGAACTTCGAACATTCAACGCGTTTCTTTATCTAGGCAACGGAACCAGAGCTAATAATTGTAACCAAAGAAAAGAATGTCATTCACAGAGCGAATATACCTCACCCAACAAAAAATGAAATGCAAATAAGAAAATAGTCAAAATTATGCAGATCTTACTAAGTGAAATCTTGTGGAATGTGTAAATGATAAAATCTCCTCAGGATCAGATTACTTAGAAGAGCCCCAAGGATTTTTGCAAAAATATAGGAAGTGGAAAGTCTGCAGAAGAATTGAAATAACTCTAACAGTATTGTCAGAATCGGCAGGAATACTACGGAGACTGTTGTCATTTTCAAGCGAACTTTGCTATTTTTCAGTGCTAGCATTTTCTGTTAATTGACCCTAAGCTAAAAGCACGATATACCACTAGACTTATAATTCACTAATTAATGATTCCATTTTAAAATTCGAATTTCCTTTTCTGATACAAGATGAAACTGACATAATAAAGTCATTTTTAAAAACAATTTATAAGTTATGAATGTTGAGTCTTCGAATGTGAATCTCCCGCTGTGTCCTTCGTGACGACGCTCAAATCTTCTCGACCGATCGATAGTTGATTACTTCTTTCCAAACTCAGCCTTGTCCCATGCTGTGCTTGATTGACCACAAGACCGGTTTGAGTTGAAAGTCGCCAAAATCCACTAAATAGATGACCCAAACAGAGCTGGAAGCCACAATAAGAAAAAGAAAATCGTTGTGAAATTAAAAATGAGGTGTTTATATATATACCTTATGTTCGGTAAACTATTTGGTCTGCGTTTATCACTCTTGCATGCAGACAATTATAATTTCAACCCAGGGCTTCTATAGGATGTAACACTTCATCTAAATTGGTTTGTCTGGAACAAGGCTTAACGTGAACCTTACTGGACTTAAACTCTGAAAATCCACCGACCTTTGTTTTTATTGAGCCTCTCATCCAACGGTGGTGGGGGTGACGCATTTTGGGTACACTAGCATTTCCAAATGACCAATCAGAGACCACTCTTTTGGTCATCCGATCAACCTCATCTCCTCCTTTCCTGTGTAGTGTGTCTCTCATCACTTCTCTTCGAGATCGTAGAAACCTTCTCCGATTTTCCTGAAATTCTATCTGGACCATTCAAACCATAATTACCCTCACTATGCCAGCTACTTCAGCCACTTACAGCTAATAAAAATTTCCTTTGACTGGTTGGTGACACCCCTCCTTTCTGCAATTGGCACCTCTCATCATTGCTCTTCGAGGGCGTAGAAGACTCTCTCTCTCTCTCTCTCTCTCTCTCTCTCTCTCTCTCTCTCTCTCCTTAGAATTCTATTAATTTGGGTTCATTTTCCAACTCACTAAAAACATTATCTGCTTCGAATAAAACACCATATCTTTTCTTTTTAATTATCAGCGTCGCAAAATTCTTCAAAAACAAAGAAACATTACTTTTGTGAATTCCGTCTCTATTTCTGGTCAGAGGAGGCCTGTCTGTAAGGGTAACAAAATTCTTTCAAAAATTTTCTATGCAAGGAAAAAGATTCTGTTTCAAATCAAACCATAGTCAGCTGTCATTTTATTAGTAGTCGTTAAATTTTCACAATAACAGGGAGACTCACTTTTTTCCGACAATGGCCACCCTGATTTCGGTGACAAGTATATTTGCTTTACATTGAATCTCAAAATATCGCTTAACTAATATAACTTGAGGGCAGGGCTTAATTAACACTTAACATTCTGACTGCCTAGATTAAACGATATCGTTATTTCTAAACGGGTATATAAAGTTTGTGCTACCCATATGAAAGTGAAATAGAGTTATCAGTCTTATACATTCTCTTCATCAAAAATGACGGACATATCTACGGAAGTACCTTGGAAGGAAATTTCTGTTCAGCAAGCAGAAAAAAAATTACAAAATCAGACATGGATTTATTTACGAAACGTCTAGACCATGGAAATCATCAATGTTAAGACATATAAAATTGTCTAAGTAGAGAAAAGGTAATCAACCGTTAAATAATGAATATAACATAAAGAATCCTGGCTTTTATTTAATAATACTCAGCGAGAACTTTACCGAATAATTAAACGTTAAACTAAAGTTAAAAGAATTTTGAATCCTAAGGAAACAGACAGCAACAAGAAAAAATCATAACATTCCGTAAGAAGCTTTAAACGAGCGATGAATCATGATAAAAATAAAAAGGGAAAATTATGTTCCAAACAACTTCATCTCAATGAAGACATTTCTAAGAAATTTCGTTAAACAGATTTTGGATTGCAACACGTGATACATTCAAAGTTGAAAAGCTTTTAATGTGGTAGGAAAAGTGAATAATTCTTACATATACAAATGAACACACATATATACACGAGGAAGAGAGAAAGAGAGGGAGATACAGGCAATCAGACAGACGGAGAAGTGTGAGTTTGTAGATAATTTTTCTAGAGAACAAAATAAGCATAGACGTTCCGAAAGAATAACGCGTCTTTTATATCATTTCACTACTTGCTGTGTTTTAGGAAAATATTTTAAGGAATATGAATGGTTCTTTGGTACATCGACATATATATGATTCATGTTAGCTTTATTTGTCTTAACGTGTGTAAGTAGAGTATGGCAATCGTAGAATTAGCAAACAAAGGAGTTTATTGTTCAAAGGCTGACCATATGTTACTTTTAACGAATATGTGAACTGAAAGAAAATGTCTAATTCTCATGTCTTCCTAAAGTTAATATTAGATGTAGCAATCAAAGTTGATCATCTTTTAAATTAACCAAAACACATGCAACTAATTAGGTTTGTTTTATTATTATAAGAGAGATAATAATGTAGGGAAATTATCTTTTTAGCATTTTTAATATAATTTTATATCATATCGTTTATATTCGTTGCTGACAGTTACAACAAAAAAAATATATGGAATAAATTTCAAATTTGTGGACAAGAAAACCCCTCACTAAAGAAGTACACATGTTGCAAAACAATATCCGCAAATATTAAACTTTATTTAAAATTTAATTTTGTAGTCTTTCTCTACCAACAGATAAACTCAAATTAGCGTTAAAATCCTTATTTTAGTTCCTCATCGTTTTGGATAAAAAAAAAATCAAACAGGGGCATAAAAAACATAAAAAATTGAACACTTTGAAGATAGCTCAAAATCTATGAGTTAATTTAAACAATTTTCTGGGGTCCTGTATTTGAAATACATAAAGATCAGAATTAACTTGGTGATAGATCCGATGATTTTAAAATCAAAACTTTAGAATGGACAATGTCTTTAAAAGATATATAGTATTAAATGCAAGTAGAGATATTGTCATTGATCTGTGTATACAAGGGTTGTATTATAGTGATCATCACTTAAGAAGTCTACATTATTCTTTCCTTCTTTCTTTCTTTTATATCTCTCACTTAACAGGTGGGAGCTACACTTTTACCAAAGATATATTTTATAACATTTTATTTTCCGAAATGTTACTATGTACATATTTAATTATATGAATTTTTCCTAGTTTTCATTAAGATCGATTAAAAATGGATTTTATCCTAAAAAATAATGATATTTGCTCATATAATATAATTTTTAACACAAAAAAATAAGTTAATGTAAATTGATTTGCATCAAACAATATATTTATTCATTAACTTTTATGTCTGAATGAATAAGTAATTTTTAGTAAAAACCTTAATTATTATACTTCTAATAATTATAATCACAGTTACAACGAGACATTTGTTAGGAAGTGTTATTGTAATAAAACCTTTAAAAATACCATGGTGTTAATTGAAAAGGTGAAATAAATATTATTTTAAAAATATAGAAATTTATTTATTTTAAAGAATAGGTTCTATTAAGGGAAAGCTTTCTGGAAATTACAGTCATTTGTATAAAATAAATACTTTTAATAATTACAAAATAAATCCAAATTTCTTAAGAAAAATATTTTCTTTGGGGTGTCATTCTTTGGTATTAAAATGAACTGATTGTTTGTATTCAATAAACTCAAAGTTCAGTGTCACGCATCACAATCGTACATGAACATATTTAAGATTAAAAAAAATTAAAATTGTTTGTTTAATATTTATATGATTAACTTATTCTATATTGTTACCGTTGTATTTTATATAAGTGTATTTCAAATTATTATATGGACTAGGATTATCTCTTTGTCTGTCTGTCTGTCTGTCTGTCTGTCTGTCTATCTGCTTCTATCTATTGCCTATTCGCCTGTCTGTCTGTCTGTCTGTCTGTGCGCTAAGGATATGTTGTATTTAATAGTATCTGGTTAAAATGAAATTCTTTCATAGGGTTTGAAATCAGTCTAACCAGATAAGTATTTGTCACTTATCCTATGACAAAAACAGATTCTTAAACCTGGTCTTTGTCAGAATGGTGGTTATTATTTGAACTTGTTTTTTTTTCATTCACTTGCAGATGCAAATGTTTGTTTTATTTTCTCTTGTAGATACGTGGCAATAAGGTACCCATTAAAGGCTAAATACCTTTGCACATTGGTGCATGCCAAAGTCGTCATATTTAGTGTTTGGTCACTGTCATTCATTCTGGCCATACCAATACTTTTTGGAAAGGTTGGTTGAAAAATTCTCATTACTTTTAATTCTATTTTTTTTCAATATAGAAACAAAGGTTTGATGTAAATATGGAATCTTATTAAGTATAGATTTTATATTTATAGATTTGATTTAATTAAGATATTCTATAGGTAGATGTATATATGTATAAGCGCTAAATAAGATCAACAATTCAATATATAAGTAGCCTTCTGTTGTTATCACGATATTATTTACACACAGACTAATGACGTAGATATGGGTCCATCTCTCGGTCCTACGTTATCTAATATCTTCATGACGCATGCAGAAAACAAAATATTTATGATTTAAATTGTATACCCCAATGACATATTCATAAGTAACATATCACTCTACCTTTTACTTAATAATAGATTCCTTTCGTTTTAACTGATGATAATAGTCACAATTTTAACACTTTATCAAAACCACGCAAGGTTTTTAATTGTAAAAGTGAATGTTTTTACAGATATAAAATAAGATGTTATACAAAAACATAAATAACCAATAAAATTTATTTCTTCTTCTCGCACATTATTTTATAATAAATTGAACAACATAAAATAAATATTTACCAATAATAATTTCTCCAATAACGTTGTCGGCGAACAAAAAAAACTAGCTTTGAAGAATTTATGAAAAAATTAAAAAACGTGATCGCGTTATAAACAGAAATCAGTAATTTATTCTATAGTAAGCAAATGAACTCTAAATAAGATGAAACAGCTATTAAAAATAATTCGCCGGTACGTATCACTTAATGATTGTAATATGCACCTTAAATTTTACCATTCTTCATAAAAGGTTTAAAATTTCAGACCTAATTATTACCAATAATTTGGGGTATCGAAAATACCTCCAATGTAAAACAATATTGTTCATGAAATTTTAATGCTTTTGGGAGACTCTAATTCTAAAAACAGTAATCGAAAAACAACGTTAGATTCTATCAACGGCCACAAACTTTGTGCAATGCGTGCACTTATTGATGTCAACATCAAAATCAACTTCAAATCCTTGAATCGAATAGAATTTCATTTGAAAGTACTTTTTATTAGAACAGATAGGTTACGTACACGCTTACTGTTTTTCCACACACAAGTACCATATTATGATCACTATGGTAACATTTACACAAAGACTGATGGCGTAGTGATAGGCTCGCCTCTGGGTCGTACTTTATCTCATTTCTGCATGAATAATGTATAAAACAAGGTGTTTAATAATTTCAACAAACCTTCAATATATATATATATATATATATATATATATATATATATATATATATATATATATATTAAGAAATTATAAGGAAATTTACGAAAAAAATAATGTTCAAATAAATTCAAATATATATCTGTACATATATATGTGTGTGTATGTGTGTGCATGCATGTATTTTATAGTCTTCTTCTAAGTACTTATATTTATTAACCTGCAATGTACTACTCTCAAAAAGTAGCAATAAATTTCTACACAACATTTTGACTTGTACATGATACTTATACTTTCTGAATTATTACGTATTTGGGTTATTTAGTTATAACCTTTCGAATTAACCCACATCCAGTTTCAGTGCAAACGTAGTCGAAAAAGTTACAGAATTCTTAATTATCCAATTCTAGTGGCACATAAAGTTGCCTCGTTTACTATATTTGTATTAAGGGAAATGTGCGTCTGAGTGTGTGTGTGAGGAGGTGTCTACTTACGCACATATGTTTCGATAGAACTATAAAGCAGAAGCATAAAAGCGTAACAAATTACGTACAATATAAACTGTAAAAATTATAATTCTAAATGTATACATAAATGTCTATTATATTGGTTTCTTAGCCGCTTTTTTACATCATTTCATCCCAATAAAGCTACTAAAACGCAAAGATTTACTGAGTGTTAGAAAATATGAAGAAAAAGAACATTAATGAACAAGAGTTAAGAAGACACAAGATGACGATTGACATTGTATTTAAATCTTTGAAGATCAAAGCTGACTGAAAAACAAAACACTGGAATAAAGTTCCCCGAGCGAGAAGTGCGATAGAAGAACCTGTTAGCATAGAACTTACAGCTACATCTAGCTATAAAAATGTCAAATGATGAAACTTTGACGCCAATCTATTACAGCCCTTAAATTCATAGTCTAGGTACCATAGGACAAAGTTCCTCAGAACAATAATCATTAAAGTATTTATTTAAAAGGCGCAGTGAAGCAAATTTTCGGCGCTGGGAAATTGACTGAGATGCCACTTCTATTTGAGAGACTGGGAAACGGAGAAATTGGAAGTCTGAATACCGGCTACCTCAGCAACATTAGAATGCTTAAGCTACTTGACATGATGTGCATTAAAAGCACAAAACACAAAAATGTTGACAGATGAGAGCTGGAGAAAAATCAAGAGAAAAAGTCATTTCTATATGAAAATATTGTTTAATATTTTATTCCTGAGGAGGAGAGTGATAAAAAAAAAAAAAGATAACAGAGTGCGATAAGAAAGCCAAAACAACCTGAAAAGATCATCTGATAATTCAAGAGACTCTTGCGATTGTGAGATTTTCCCGAATATAAACACCATGGCCATGCATATGTGTCCTACAATCCTACAACAAAGAGGAAGATAATCTGGAACAGAGAATACATTGGTTAACTGTAGAATTTAAATTAGTGACGTAAGCTGCGAAGATATCTGGAGTACGTTTCAAGAGAAAAAAATATACATTACAGAAATTGGAATACCACGAATATTGAAGAAAGAAATGTTGAGGTGGGTAGGTGTTTTGTTTTACTGGTTTATACCTATTTTTTCAAACCTTGATGACCAGAGATTCGCAGCTGATCTCTCTTCTGATTCATTTCTAACATCTCAGTCGGAGAAAAACTGACTGGTTACATTCAATACCTCGAAATTAGTTAAATTGCATCATTGCCGATAGGACCCTTAACTATCATCAATCATAAAGAATAGATGTTCCATCAGGGAGCTCTCGTGCTTTGAGCGCCTATTAGGCCTTAAACTCTAACCAGACCTTACAGAGCTTGTACATACGATTCATCACTAAAAATACTTGAAATATGGTCTGTTCACTGTACCACTCCCAGTGCTATCCCCTATCATTACAAAGGCCAGATCAGGCCTAAAATCGAATACTGCTAGTATATTTGGGTAACAACTGTCAAGTCCTCACTTCCCACGCTCAATAAAGTCCAAAAGCATTCTTGTGGGCGAGGAATTATTTTCCACCCTACAACCCTTTTCTCACAGACAAAACGTCGCAAGCCTCTCACTGCTCTATCTTTATTTCCATGGAAACTATAGTCTTAGCCACTTTTTGGCAAGTTTGTATTGGATAGCGATAATATGAACTCAGGGTTGCCCACCAGAAATACATGCAGGTGTATTTTACAAATCTGAAAATACGTCCTTGTTCATAAAAATATTACTTCAAGACGATTCTTTAAAAATGTAAATTAAATCAAAGAGACTGTAGAAATCTTTACACAGGATCATATTTAAATTTATACAAACAAACATTCACGAGCATTTATTTGTGCCTAATACAAGATATTTTATATTATGTATTTGTATGGAATCATCGTGGCTGTCGTTGGGGAAAAAGTTCATAAGACTTCTGATTGTTGAACTTCACTTTCTGACCTTCTCAAGTGAAACGTTTGTGGAAAAAAAGTTCATTCTTTTAGAGTGTCAGTGAAAGAAAAACCTGAAATTGTATGCGTGAAAACAGAAAATATAATTTATTATGTTACAGAGCTTAAAAAGGGAATATTAAGTTCTTGACAGGATGGCATTCAATTACTACACTGACAATAAATGCACATTAAATTATCGTTGAGAAGGAAATAATCAAAAGCAAATACAAAACAGTAGTTTTTAAACACATCGCTGGTTTTGGTTAATGGGGAAAAAAGCAAAAAAATCTTACTGTGGTAAGAATTACAATTTTGAACAACAGTAAATACTTCAGTTAACAGTTTTTGGAAATTTAAAATATGTGTAAACACAACTCCTGTTTTTAGTAGAGTTCAGTGATACAACTTATAACTTTTCATTTCGTCAAATATTGTGACTATTTTAACGTATTTCCTTCTTCATCGGCATTTATTTTTTTTCACAAGAGACTAGATGTTTTAAAAATGATTATCATGAAGGAAGACAGTTACAGCAAAGAGAAAAATGACCCGACCTTAAAAAATCTCACAAATCCTAAATAAGAACAAGGACTAATTCACAATGAATAAGTATAGACAGCTGATACAACGTTACACCAAGTGCTGCATATGAATAGTCTCCCCAAGAATCACAGTTGGAATTCCAGTGAGACCAATAGGCAACTGTAGGGAATCATCATATCATCCGTTGGGGTGGTCTTAATAGACGTAGTCAACCCACTAACAGGGAAGTTCTTATCCTATGTTAGAAACAAAACCCTTAGTAAAACTGAACCAGGGGTCTACCATCTACAGCAATCGGATGGTAAGCCTGTTTACCAGTGTACCTGCAGATGAGGTCCTGGCGTGGTTTGAAACCGATTGGAATCAGACCCCTCCCTGGGAGATCGTACTAACATTCCAATCGATAACCTGATGGACAACATTCTTCCAACTAGAGTCTGAGATAGACCAACAGGAAGAGGCTTAACTAAGAGTTCACTGTTGTCACCAGTGATGGCGAACGTATACATTAAATACTTCGAAGAAATTACTTTAAGAACGGCACCCCTAAGAGCAACAGTATGGCTGAGATACGTGTATGACACCTTCATACTATAGCCTCACCAGGAAGCCATGTTGGACCATGTGAACTCAATAAGACCTTTGATCCAATTCACAATGGAAGAAGAAAATAAAAATCATCTAGCCTTCCTGGATTTACTAATAACTCGCAGTGTGCAAGGGTTTAAAACCTCCGCATAACACAAGCCAACCTCCACCTAACTTTAAATCCCACCAACTATGTAATGTGAAGAAAGGGATCATTCTATGCCTACAACACCGGGCAAAAATCATAAGTGGCAACTCAGACACATACCAACAAGAAATGATCAGTATCAATCGTACCCTTCAAAATAACAACTACCATGCAAACATAACATTAGCGTCTGCAGGTGGAAACAAAAGGGTCAAGGAAGAAGACCAGAAAATTGCCACAGTCTGTCTACCTTCCGTCAAGAGCTTATTGGAAAAGATTCAGAAGATCTGCAGTTCATACAACACTAGAACAATATTCAGAAGTACTTTCACTCTACGGAGAAATCTTTGCAGAATAAAGCCTAACACGAAGGAGAATATAACTAAGAGTTACCTTTACTCAATTTCTTGCAATTCTGACAGAGAATATAAAGGTGAAACAAAGTGAAGAAAGGCTGAAAAAAACAGCGAAAAGTCTTAGTGGGGTATAAGACAATGATAGCAGCTATGGCTGATCATTTATGGAGGGAAAGAGTAGTTATCAGCTCTTGTGAAATGAAGTGAAAATACTGAATAAGAAACAATGCTGGTAAGTTCAGTCAGTTCAGTGCCATACGTGAGACACGCTTGGGTGATCATGTCCCGAAAGAGACATGACTGACTTGGCAGAAGATTATCCCGCAGTAGGTTGCTATTACTTTCTGCGGTAGACTGGTTGCCGACCAAGGCTATAGAACCCAATCTGTCCTATTATTTAACCCATAACTGGGGGAAAGAGACGGATTAATACCTTTTCCAAGGGTATTTGCGAGGAAGTGAATGCAAGGAATTCCTCGGCTCCCCGATTTATTGTTCCCAGCCGACAACGCTCATCCTACTAATTTAGACGTCTGAAAAAATCGGTGTATAGGCTATGCTATGAGAACCGCCCTAATAGGCCTAGCATAGAAATATGGGAGCTGCTAATAAAGAAAAACAAGTGACAGCAAGTCTTCAGCAGCGGCGGCAGCAGCAGCAACAGCAGTCAAAACATAGCAGACAACCTCAGTAACGGCACTAATCAGACGGCAGGTTAATTTCAAGGCTCTATGTTCACTACAGGTCCAAGTCCACTTGCAGACATAAATGTTATCGTAACTAGATCAAGAATATGTTGAAGTAGCGAAGTATTGCGCGACTTGATTTTTGCATCAAGAATCAGTTTTGCGTGCGTGCAAACAAACACGCATACACACAGTGATATGTTTAGGTGCATAACAGCAACAATAAAAAGTAAAACAATTATAACAATAAATTACAACAATGAAACGACAGAATAAATCAAATTATGAAAACTATAAAGCATTAAAACCGTCAGATATTACAACGCCAAGAGAAATATTAAATTTCAGCGCCTGGAGAAATATTAAATTGCGACTTATACAGCAAAAATAATTAAGTATAAAAATCAAATAAATCCGAAAAGATGAAATCCGAATCACGAGAAAACGCCTCATCAAGGCGTCTGCTACTTGCAATTTGCAAAAAGATTATCTTTTTAAATCACAATCTGAAAAGTACTGTACCGAATACTCTTTGCTGTGATGCTAATGATAGACTAGCCAGATTAAACATTAGGTAGATATGTAAACAAGATTATTGTTTTGTTTTTTTTCTTTCACTGTTAACCAACTCCCAATATGTTTTCTCGATTTCCACAATCTTAACTAGTTCTGGTCTAGGTTGTAACCGTCATATTCCCCATATATCCGCATAATAGGGTTACGTGGATAGAAATATTTTAATGTTTTGAGGGGAGATGCATATTATTTACTCATTATTGTGACTCGCATATTCATATACATACATGCAAATGTATTCATTATCTATCTATCGTTATTATAACGTTCATAGACAGTTTGAAATATTCTTAATTACAGTTTTATATATAATCAAGTCTATCTGTAACATTTTAAGTTTCTAGATTGTGTTAACATTCAACATGTCCGACATCGATAAGTATACATGATGTGACTTTGAAATTTTCAGTAGAAGGATTTTGTTGAACAGTCAACAGTCTTTGGATGTACTAATTTATACATACACGCGCGTGCGTACACACACTACTATACAGTCACACACCTATTCATGCAGGCATGTAACTGTTGAACGTTCACTTTCCAGCTGTGAGACCCGGGTTTGAATTTCACCATGGTCATTTTGTCAGGAAGGTAACTTCTTGATTTTTATCAGCCTGTGGAGATGATCCCAGTGTGCAAAATCTTTAAGAATTTTACTGCACGTTTTGACCCAAGTGTTGTGAAGGAAATTGGGTAAAATAAACTGTTTGGAAATTATCGATGTTTCTGCTAGCATGAAGTCACAAGTCATCGTGATCGAGTGTTTGAGCATACTGGCTATGTTCAAGTAATTGATTATGCGCTATCTCCCAGAAACTGTAACTAATGTTCGCTCAGGATAATTGCAGAATAAACCACAAGTGATTTTTATGGCTATTTGAACAAACACAAATGCGCTTGAGCAGGCGTCTGCAACAGGAATTGGCTAAGCATCCTAGCAGGTGGGTGTGGTCGGAAAACAATTAGTCGACCATGATGTATGTATAATTTAGACAAAGCCAAAAGAATAATTATATGTGTTAGAACAATTTGTGGCATAATAATGACTCAGAATGACATCTAATACTTATAGTGTATATGTATATAAACGGAATTTTCACACTTACAAGTAATTGCGCGGCCTCAGAGCTGAAATATTGTCACATAGTAGGTTAATTATCTTAATAAAATTTTGAAGGACTGGAACTTTCCCTAAATTGAAATATTGGCAACTGCAATCTTTCTGCCCAGATTAAAATAAGCGCCACGCACACACGCACACACGCACACGTACTACATACGTACGTACGTACGTACACACACACACACCCGTACATGAAAGGATTGATTTTTGTCCAATGACTGATCGCAATCACCAGGTATTATCCGTTATGAAATCAACTGAATCGACATTATTTTTTTAATAATGTATTTTTTTACGCTTAAATATTTTATTTTGTCTTTTTATTTCTACTATCATCAATTTTAATCCTTTTCTATAAACAGTTTATATAGTTTGTTCACGAGAATAAGCATTTAGTGCAAAAATACTTTGATAAAACGGACTTCATCACTGAAATAAAAAGATAAGAATGTTGAAAGCTGTTTAGGCAGCTTAGTATTTTGTTTGAAAAGATTAATCTGTTAGCAATATTTATAATTCTGCTTTTCAACATGTAGGTTTTACTCAGTGTACTTGCAAGAACGTTTCTCTTGTATTTAGGTTCTTCAAAATCTCTAGCAATTTTATTTAAATTTTTGTTATATGAATGTCCTCTCACTGTTGAAAATGTCCGGCTCTTGACTCAATTGACGTGTTCGAGTCTGTGGCTCATTAGTAAAAGTCCTACAGGTCAAGAGTCTCACTGGGCATTATCAACTCACTGGTTTCTTACATGCATACACATAAATGTACAATAAACATAATCTTTAATACATATTCAAATTGTTATGTTTTCCAATATGTATTTCGTATTCTATCTCTGTCTTTTAATTTTCAGAATCTGGTTGAAGGTGGCTATCTTCAGAAAGGTTATATTTGTATCAATGATTGGTCCGATCCAATTTACAGTAAACTGTATGAATTGTACATGCTCATTATTATGCTTATTATTCCGACCGGCGTAATGATCGTTGCATACACAGGAATCTGTTGGGAAATGATTACTGTCACGGCCCGAAGAGCAGACATGAGAAGCGGCAGGTAAAAAATTAACTTGCATATTGATGTTTATGTCAATTAGGTCCTAATTTTATTTTATATTTAATTAAATCAATTCATAGATAACTTCTATTTATTTATAAAGTGATAAAAGTGTGTTCTCTCTGATCGCTTAAGAGAAAGTTTGCATTTATATATTTTAAACTACTTTGTGATTCATTTTAAAAACTGTAATTCTCATTTTTGCAATTTGTTATCTCAAATCATTTTGGATTGTTAGAATGGTTAACCTTTTCAAAGGAGATTCCAGACTATTTAGCGACTGAAACGCTTATAGAGTTATTGCGATATATATTTCAGTTTCGGACAAGAGGTCAGTAAATGTCCTCAGTTCACTGATCATTTCAGAGATACTGCGATAATGTACGAAAACGTTACTCAAAAGTACAGAAATTAGGAACATAAAAATTAGTGATAACACTAGGCAAAACAGATTCTGCTGGACTAAAAGCATGTGTTTTAGTCTCAGTCAAGTTCCAAATTCATACACAAAATTGTTTTAACACTGCAATTATATATACACATTGTTGAGGAGACCGATATTTATATTAGTTATAATGGGGAGAGAGGAAAAAAACGAAGACTTATTTATTATGCACAAAAATATTTAATTTTCTATCTTTCGTTATCAGTACATTTTTTTTCAGTTGTATATAATACTGACATAAATTGAACTTTATATCGTGAATATTTTGGACAAAAATTCAGCTAATAATTACATTTTTAGTTATGGACAATAACCTTCGTACATTTTTTCACATGCACATATACATGCGTAAACGTATATTATATTTATGATAGGTATGATCACGTACATTGAAATATTTTTAAAGTATTACAATAATTTAAATAGCTTTGAAGATATAATTTTGATTTTAATTCAAAGAAAATGACTGATTGTCACTTACGAAAAATACTTATTTTTATATGAAAAAATTATACTTTTTAATCAAATAATAAAAATTCAAACAACAAGTACATTGACTACACAATAACAACATTATCTTTACCATGTAACCGATAATTTAGCTTTACTCTTGGATATCAAGAATGAATGCAGCAAGAAAACAACAAGAAATCAAATACTTAATGATGAATAAGAAAATTCTATAGCATATAAAGTATACTACCATGAAAATACAAATATTAGAAACCTTAACCATAAAAAACAACACAGTATTAATAAAATTCATCCTATTAAAACATATTAAATACATTTCATAAAAATAATAAGTCACTTCAATCTGATGAGTGAAAGAGCAACACTTAAAAAATCGACACGTCAACCACTAATGAGTGAAGACTTCAAAAACAATTCATACCTTTACAACCACCACCAACGAAATTATTTGATAATGATTTATGAAAGCAGAAAGCGTCCAGAATACATTGGACAATTTATGTCCATGTTCGCACAGAAACCAGGGAAAAGGTACGAAAAAATAATTCCTTTCTTGACAGTTAATCTGATCAGTTCGATAAAGTCAAATTAGTGGCTGATGTTAAAAAGAACCTAGTCTGTTGTGAACTGGGGCAAAGAACGAATTGTTAATTTTAACACCTCTAAAACAAAACTACTCTCTATTAATCATCTGAGAGACCCTTTCTGCTTTCCATCAGCATGGTTGATGTCAACATCTAGGAGAGTGATTTGTTGCGCCTTCTCCGGCTGACATTCTCTACTGACATGAAGGCCAGCTTGCCAGACTCTGTCAAATGTATAGGAGATATTTAGTGCAACAGGTCCAGCTTCGCCGTTCTTATCGAGAGCCTGGTATATATATACTCTGTGATGGTCGTTAACATATCAGCGGTAGACCTGGTGAAGCGGAAACCATACTGTTTATGTCAAGAGTAGAGTTTAAGGAGAATATACGCGCGAAACATTCAGCTTTTTCTGAAAATGATTTAAAAGTGGAGGAATAGAAAATTTATTCTTATTTAACACATTATTACAGATCTTCCACTAATCACGAAAGCCAAATTTCATGTTAGATGCAATGCAGTGCCTCATTCTCACAGCAAACGGTAATGTAGTTCCATCGCTGATATGTTTACATCTATTATGTGTAGCCACGAGTAGGCGCCTATTGTGATGGAAACTGTCACGCTGGTAAAACCAGAAATAGCAGCAGAACATACTGGTTCTGCTATGGAGAAGACTGAGGCTTCACCTGACACGGAATGAAAGTGGAAAACTTCAGTGACGCAATACTCAACATGAAGGTTAAATATGTCAGTGCAAGGGGCGTCTCGAACAAAATCATGGAGAAACCCAATCAGCATGCTGGCAACGGAAAGAAGTCTTATAAATGAGAAGTACCCTTCTACTAGATGATTGGAATGAAATATCAATAGATATTGCAGGATGATCCGAGTAGCCAAGGAAAAGTGTTGCAATGCTTGGCAAGAGTTTGAAAAGGTAAAAACTATATCAGATAAAGAAATCTGTTGATTAGATTTTCTATAGAAAACCACGATTTGTATAAGAACTGGGCAATAGAAAAATTGAAAGTCTAGCGATTGACAACATCAGTCACATTAGAATGTTTAATCCACATTCAAATGTCCAAACACAAAGAAGCTCGCAGATGGATGAAGAGGGAGTGCTGTTTCTATTCTGTCAGAGATTATGTCTAGTATACTGTAGTCCTGAGAAGGCGGGGAGCGATAAAGGAAGAAAAGATAGCTAACAGAGTGTAATAATAAAAGTCAAAAGCGCATGAAAGAGCTGTATAGGGACTCAAGTGTTAATTTCTTTACTACTGGAAGATTATCCCGGGTGTAAACACCAATGCTATGCATATGAATACTAGAATCTTTTCAGCAAAGAGGAAGATAACCTCGGACCGAAGATTTATTGGGGCCCATGAAAGAATTTTAATTGGTTTCACAAAGTGCAATAGTATCCGGTGTGACCGTTCCAAGAGAAAAGATTTAATATTTCAGAATTTAAAACGAATACCACGAACATTGGGAACATAAAGGTTGAAAGGGATACGTGGCATTTTGTTTACTGGTTTTCTTTTCATTGTATTTTTCATGAGGAAATTTGTTTTGAGGAGAAAAAGAAAAGGAAACAGACCAATTATCACGCTGTCAATGGTAGTTTTCCCTGGTTCCCCGACAACATGTATTTACGAGTGCTATTAGATTGGCATCAAGGTTACACCCTTTTATTGTTCAAGTAGTTAGCTGTAATCGTCTCTTCTACTCTACAGAAAAAAATACATTCTAGCCAGAACGTGGCTGAAATCAGAGCATAATGAGGCCTCAGGTCTTCTCACAGGAATTACGCACAGGGATACCTATCCATGTGCGACATAGCACAACAAATATCCGGATATTATGTTACTGTTGATCAGAGCAGCCTCTCTCAGAGGTACCCAAGAGTTCGGGATCCTTACTACATGTCGGATACAGCGGCCAGCGTACTACCAACCCAGTACCCTCATAATAGAAAGTCGCAACCACTGATTAGACTGATCCACAAAAATTAAGCCAGTTAAATCACGATGGTCATGGAAGAAGAAAGAACCATATCCTAAACAAGAAATAATGGATGATACTCTACACCTGTCCAACAAAGATGAAAAGAGTGCAGACCTGATGATAGGTGAGTCTATCTGCTCCTATTAATCTGATCACATTACAGGAGGCTGGGCGCTTTTATTGAGACGCCAATCTATGCTGAATAAGGTTTTTGTCCCCATCTAGGCCAAGGGGATATTACTAGATGATTAATATAACTTCGGGGAACCGAGTGTAAAGATCGGAGTGGGTGTGGCGTACCTTTTAAGACCATGATCTCTACTGCTGAAATAACAGGCGGATTCAGATAGCTCTAGAGTGAAGTAGACATTGATTAAACATACCGATTCGTTTAAGAGCGTGCTTCTAAGTTGTTGAAGATTTTAACATTTAAATTGTTTAATATTTTATTTTATTATATACATATATATATATATATATATGTGTGTGTGTGTGTGTGTGTGTGTGTGTGTGTGTGTGTGTGTGTGTGTAAAAATTAAGACAGACATGTTATTCCATGGTTAAGTGGAAATATAGGCCTATTTCAGGCGAACCATCTTCAGCTTCCGTCTTTATTGTACAGAATATTTTACACGAATGAAGATTTATTGTACAAAAGATTTATTGTACAGATTTTACCGCATATATTCCCCCCAACACCAACCTGAGGGGATTATTGTCATTTCCTCATATATATTAACGCTAAGTTTATTTTGCGAAGTCGGGAATTAGCAAAATTGTAATGAGATCGCTAATGATCCTTGCTGTCAATATCGAAATACCTCCGATGAATTATGTCTAACACGTGCAGTAATTCTCAGAAATGGCATTAATCACCCCTCAAAGTCCCACAATCTAGCCACTATCTAACACACTATGGAATATTCATGTGTCTCCGTTTCATGACATGTGCTGGACTCACATTGAACCTTATCGCATCATGTGCTATCTGAAAATCAGATCCAGAAGATGCACTAGGATGAGTGCTGCTACATCACAGGAGGGCCGAACAGTTGGAACTAGTAATGCAATTCAACGTTGCACAATAAAATCCTTTTCTTACGAAGCTATTTGTTTCCTTCTAGATTTTGCGCTGTCTACCATAACATGGCATTAGCAAAATTGTCATAATTAAAGTAGTTCGATATGTTTACATATTTTGGTAGTATTTCATATGCTACATTTTATAATATTCTAATTTATATTCGTTACATTTTCGAAATACACTACTTTCAAATATCAATATTGTTTACATTTTTATACATTGCTTATTTCCATTTTCTCCTAAGCTAAGATTTAATGGTGTTACCATTTTAGTTTTTTTATATCTAAACAATTCAGTTATAAAAGTTATCAAAAGAGTAATTGCTAATCTCTAAAAATCACAAAAGACTAGATTAGAAATTAATTAACAGAATACAGCTGAATATACTAATTAGTTAAGGAAGAAGCTCTAATTTGAACAATATATAAACCCATGCTGATGTATTGAAATTATAACACCACGTTTTAAATGTGCTTTTATGAATATTATAGCTTCAAATGACTATCCTCCAAGCACTACCTCTCCCATTAAAAAAGGGTCTGGAAAGGCATCTCAGTAGACAAGTGCGGAGAAAGTTTAGTCCCTTGACTCATTTACGCTTGATTCACATATTAAAATCGTTGTTCGAGTGGATACGTGGGTAATTATCAACAAAACTACATTTATTATATGTCACAGTTTTACGCAATATTTGATCACTCGGTCGGACAACCAACTAAATTGTTATATATTTAATGCATTTATGTATGGAGGAAGTTTGATTGTTTTTTTTTTATCATGCAAAACAACACAATCAATTTAAAAATGTGCAATCTTTACTTTTTTCGCTTTTTTAAAGTCTTTCAGAAACAACTTCTCCAGGCGAAAAGATGGATCAAACAAGAAAAGGAATGTTTAAAGAAAACAGAAAGTCCACTACACAAACGAAAACGAAAAAGAAATCAGTTGAAGATGATAAAACTAAAATGCAGGCAAGTGACTGTCCACAGCATATATGAGATTTTAGTACTTAAACTTTTCTCTTGTTAGCTATTTTCTTCGGCCGAGAACTTCTTCGACCGAGAACTTCTTTGGCCTAGAACTTATGGATAAATTGCGCTGAAAACAAATGTTCTCTTTCGATCACTCCAGTTAAGTAGCGTCGTTCCCGGTCATTATTTAGATGTGGGACTGCTTTGTACTGTAAGCATTCTTTTACAATCTGAAGTATGTTTCAGCTTTAAATAACACATAAAGGGTTGATAAGTCGAAAAAACAGACCCACCAACAATCTTCGGTATTGTAACTGCATCATTCAAAATAGCGAAACTAAGCTTAACTAAATTTGTATCTCATTAGCAGGATATCGAAAGAGTATGTTGTTAGATTATACGTTCTGAAAGTGTGAAGAGTTTAATTACTCGAGGCGTTATTATTTGTTGTTAATGATACTTCTGCTTTCGTTTACTTCTTTTTTAAATATATTTTGTAAACTTAAAAAATATATAAAATGGTGATGATTTGGGAACAAAAGATAAAATGATTCTAAGAAAAGAATATGAGAGTTGTCAACAAAGTCCAAAATAGCGGGGCGTTTTTTAAATAATTTATACTTGATTTTTTTCTGCTTCCTAATCTAAAACAATGTTTTCTTTTATATTTATGCAGGTTGTGAAAATGTTGGTGGTGGTTGTTTTCTTATTTGTCCTTTGCTGGGCTCCAATTCTCATCAACAATGTGTTGGTTGGATTCGAAATTTTACCTCTTCTGCACTACGGAAACCTGAAACCAATTCGCATGACATTTCATTTGCTGTCCTACTTCAACAGTTGTATCAACCCCGTTGTCTATTCGTTTATGTCGCGCAACTTCCGTGAGTCATTCAAGCAAACGTTCCGCAATCTCTTTTATGGCAAAAGACCCTTGGCTGAAGGAAATACCCGCTATACAAGAGTTGGGACCACGTCGTTCGCTACACGAACTACTTCTGTGAACAGAAGCCGAAAGTATCAGAACCGAACTGACAGTGACAAAGTGGATCAAAGTAACTCAAGTTCTGACAATGTGAAAATTACCTTGGCCACGCCTAACTATGAAGATGCTGAAGTTTCATAGATCGTTATATGTTTAATGTGCATTTTCAGTTGATAAAGTCATCGCCACACACTGATGACTAATATTAGCAAATGGCAACTACTCTTAATAATTCATTCATATCAATTTAGAAACTGTATTTTATAACTCATGTTATGAAAATATTCATGTTTAAACCACTGTTTAACCAGCTATATAGCTAATCCAACCACGGTGAGCTGATTTAAAATGTATCAATGAAATTGATCCATGATTCATTCAAAGATCATGCAAAATGTTTCTTTAGATTTTATCATTTCAATAATCCATAGAAATTACATGAATGAATGCCGAGACTTGTAGATGCGACTAAATTGTGCTTAATGTTTACAAAATCTTTAAAGCGTAATATTGTATGAAAACAGAAGGATAACAACAACTAATATAACTTTAATTAAGCAGAAATATTTAGTGCTGAACCAGATGATATTTGTAAATTTAGATTCATGTACTGCGGCGTACAAATATAATGAGAATATTTACCAAAATCAATTCTTTTAACTTTTATTCGACAATGAATTTAGCTCTGTGTATAACACTTATATATATATATATATATATATATATATATATATATATATATATATATATATAAGTAAAGAGTACTCAAGGTTTTATTATTTTGATTGTCACATTTATTTTATTATAAACAGTGATCAATATAATAGATATTATATAGCCTAATATAATCACATAATTATGAATTAATTGTACCTTGTAGGCAGGACGGAAATTTTTATGTTTCAAGAAAGAGTCTCTTCATCAGGTAATGTTTGTTGTACAAATGATTTACATTCAAATACAAAAACAAACTTCGGTTTACTGTTTATGTATGAGGGAAGGTATAAAATTTCCATGTGTGTTCCTTTTAACTAATCAAAGCGAAGATTCATTTTGGAATTTAGCCTCAAAGAATACATATTAACTTTTTCTCTTTTTTCCTCCTTTTTCCCTTTTCTTCCTTTTCTCCTTTCTTCTTTTTCCTCCTTAACGGTCAAGATGTCAACCTGCTTTTAACCTAATTTTATCTTTTTTCCACTAATATTTTTATTGTTTCTCACTTACTTTTATTGTCTTTGATGTGATGTATTCATTTAGTACCAAGACTGTCCTTTTCGCTTTCTTATCATTTTGGTCTCCTCTTCTAGCGAATAGGAGAGGGGTGAAGAAAAAGAATAATTTTATTCTTCTTATCAGTGCTTTTCTAGTCCTAACTTTCTCAAAAACTTTAATTTATAAGTAACATTTTTGTTTTTTCTGATTTGCTTTCTGCTATCCTTATACCATCTTTCTAATATATATTTATTTATTGTAAAACTATTTTGTAAAAATAAACTTTTTTATAAATATATTTTATGTTCCAATTTACTTTATTTTGATAGTTCGTCAGTAATTATTTTCCTTAAGCACTTATTGGTTATATACATGTTATTTTATTTAGTTTTTTTTATCCATATTCTAATGTGAACATTTTTGTCTACATATGACATTTATCTCATTGCGTTTATTTAATAGATTTTTATTCTTAAGTGATTTAATAATATATAGTTTTTCGTATAAACATAATGAACATGGTTCATTTAAGAAATTACATGTTTAAGCTTCTTTTAGAATTATCCACTTTATTGTGAATGCTTTTTTATTTTCCTTAGATACCTACGATATTCCAATAGGAATATTCTATTTTTGTATTTGTGATTATTAAATGAAGACGTGTGCTGGTAAATACACTCTTTTATATTATTCTTAGTATTTCTTATATAAATTTTTACATTATTGGTGTTTTCCTTTGAAGATATCTCGTATTGATAGACAATTAATTCCGTTAGGCACCTGTTTTCTAACGGGCAATCTATAGGGTTTCTACAATTACATTTTTTCTTAGAGGGATATACTATTTCCAGCACTGTTTCACTTCAAAGACTTGTATATATATATATATATATATATATATATATATATATATATATTCCTTACTAATCGTATTCCTGGATTAATAACCTGCGTTCAATTTCGTATCTTTACTTTTAATATAACCTATTTTTCTATCTCAAATATCTGTTTTGTTGTTCATTATTTTGTGCGGTTCCTCATCCAGAATCTACAACAACCTAGCAACGAAGATTTGAACTCTCGTATACCTCACAACAACTTAACGACGGAAGATTTCGAACACACATACACAACAACAACGTGGCAACAAAAAATTCGAACGTGAGTCGACACAACTTTGACTAAGGATTCGAACTCGCATACACAACAACAACTTAACGACAAATGTTTCAAACTTAACGACAAAGGATTTGATTTCACAAATCAAATCCACACAAGTCGACCACAAACAATTTGGCGACAGTATTGTAGAAAATCTGCTTGTATAACAACTTTGGAAGGGAAAGAGATAGAAAGAAAAAAATTGTAAAAAGGTATTTGAAAGTCGCAAGAGGAAAATTTTTCAGAAAAATATTTTACAAGATTAAATGCAAAAATGCAATCGTAAAAAAGTGAAACCCCTCATGGAATCAAAGCAACAAACCATGGATGATTTTCAAAAAGTAATACTAGGCATCATAAAAAGAAGTGAAGAAAGACAATTAAATTTCGAGGAAAAACAAATGTAAGTTCAAAGGATAAACGAAGAAAAACAAATGGAAATTCAAGGAATGAACGAAGAAAAAGAATTACAACTTCAAGAACTATTACTAAAATTGACAATCAACACACAAGAAAGGAACACGGAAAAAGAGGCGACTTTGCACAAGACGCCGTTTGGAATGCGATAGAGACCTTTAAGTACTCTACTGATGATGACAAAATTTCCGAGAATATTACAGACGCTATGAAGACATTTTTAATATTGATTGTCAAAAGTAGACAGAAAAGAAAAAGTTAATGCTATTGTTCAGGAAATTAGGTGCAGAGGAATACACAAAATTTGTAGACTATATCCTGCCAAAGAAGACAAACAACTTAACGTAAAAGGCGAAAACGAAGACTATTCGACATTTGCCGCAATCGTTAATAAACATTATGAAGACTTTAAATTGGCACAGCTAACTCCGGAGAACTTTAAATGCCTTATATTTGTTCAAGGATTAATCGCAGCTAAGGACAGAGAAATGCGTAAAAGAATGCTTACCAAACTTCAAAATGAACACTGCAAAAACTACCAGAAGACTGCTAAAAATGCCTAAGTATAAAAAAACATTAAATATATTGAAGAATGGGAAGTCGCGCATATACGTAAGTTAAACAAAAATTTACGTTTTTCATCCTCCCCAAAAGTACAAGAATGTGATGACAAAATTGCAAGATATAAGACAACTAGTGACAGAAATCAAATAAAAAGTAACCCTCTCCCCACCTGCATGTTACAGATGTGGTAGATTGCATTGGTTTAGAGATTGTCGGTTCAAATACAAGAACTGTCTGGTGTGTGGAAAAATGGGACATAAGGCAGTTGTATGCAGAAACAAAAGAGAGTCTAGTAGGGTAAGATCTACTAGAGTGGACTATTAAAACAAAACACAAGGAAATATGTAGAACCTGGTTCATTTTGACGTTTGGTAAGCATTCTTTTACGCATATGGGAAGAAAATTCCTCGCGTTAATTAGGAAACATTTTCCGGAAAAAAAACCATTAATATATTTAATAAAAACATTATTAAATTAAACTACAGCTGCATAAACAATCTAGAAAAATCATAAAAATCACAATAATAATATTTTTCAAAACTTTAACAAAATGTTCAACCAGTATTTATTACACCCATAGTTACAAAAAGATCATTCAAACCAAGTGAACGAGTTTACTTCAGAATGTTCAAAAATAATATGGCATATTGGGAACCTAGAACAATAATAAACAGACTAGGAAATGTTATGTACAAGGAGAAATAAACAGACTAGGAAATGTTATGTACAAATGTTATGTACAAAGTGAAAAATTTATCTATCGGAGACACATAACCCAAATACAGAAAAGAAGTATTGAGGAGCCAAGCTCGTCACCCTCAGAAAATGACGACGCGATGGAGGAAATATTTACCAAGCTTAACGATGGAAAGATATTTTCAAAGATTGAAGCCACAGAAATTAGAAGAACTAGCAGAAAACGAAAATTTACGGAACCACTAATCATAGATCACAAGCAGAAAAATATTAATTACTCCCCCCAAAAAAAGAAGCTAGGGATGGAGGTGTTGTGTGATCTCCCCTTTTTTCTATGATAATGGACTCGACTTGAGTATGCATATGCTCCTGCTATAGTGAGATACGTTAGAACAGTATAAGTACCATAAGAGGTCCGTAAAATACCGAGAGATACCGAAGTTACACAGAGAATACCGTATCAGTAGTCATAGTAGCTCTGAGCTCCACTGAGCCAGAATAATATTCACGGATATACTATTTCCAGCAGGGAAAGACTTGTATATATATATATATTCCTTACTAATCGTATTCCTGGATTACTAACCTGCGTTCAAGTTTATATCTTTACGTTTAATATAATCTATTTTTCTATCTCAAATGTCTGTTTTGTTGTTCATTATTTTGTGCGGTTCCTCACCCGGAATCTACAACAGATTATTAATACTATATAATCTCACAGCCTATAAGAAAGTAGCTCCTAAAGACATTAGATTAGATAGATATGATGGACTTAGAATAGTAAGAAATGTCACAAATTTTAAAATAGATAAAATTAGAGAGTTGATACATAAAGAATTTAAAAACCTCAATTTAAAAGTAACAATTAAAACAAATATAAAAAAATTCCTAGATGTAACTTTAGATTTAGTGAAAAATATACATCAATCAACAAAAAAATACTAATAATTTATACATCCACCCTAACTCTAACCACCCTCCATCTGTTATTAAACATGTACCCTCATCAATAGAATACAGAATTAGCAAAAATTCAGCAAATAAAGAAGTGTTTAATAAACATAGCAATTTTTATAACACTGCCATACTATTTTTAAAATAGTGAATATAAAAACCCAAATATTAAATATGTAAAAGAGAAAAGCAACCCCCGAAGAAAAAATAGGATAAGAAATATTATATGGTACTCACCCCCGTTCAACCAAATGACTAGTAGTAAATTAGGGAGGAAATTCCTCGCGTTAATTAGGAAACACTTTCCGGAAAAAATCCATTAAGATCTTTGATAAAAACAGTATTAAATTAAGTTACATCTTAGAAAATATCATAAAGAATCGCAATAATAATATTTTTAAAAACTTTAACAAAATAAACGAAAACAACCTAATAACGAAAAATAACAATTTAGACAAGACAACAATGTAGAAACCCTATAGATTGCCCCTTAGAAAACAGGTGCTTCATGGAATCAATCGTCTATTAATACGTAATATCTTTTTAAAAAAAACCAATAATGTAAAATTTTATATATGAAGTACTGAGAATACTCTAAAACAGCGAATCTACCAGCATGCATCTTCATTTAATAACAACAAGTTAAAAAAAATAGAACATTCCTATCGAAATATCATTGGTATCTAAAGTAAACAAAAAAAGCACCCACAATAAAGTGGAAAATTCTAAAAGAAGCTAAAACATGTAAGTCTTTAAATGAACCGTGTTCATTTTGCTTATACGAAAAACTATATATTATTAAGTCACTTAAGAATAAAAATCTATTAAATAAACGCAATGAGATAAATGTTCACATTAGAATATGGATAAAAACTAAAGAAAATAACATGTATATAACCAATAAGTGCTTAAGGAAAACAATTACTGACGAACTATCAAAATAAAGTAAATTGGAACATAAAATTATTTATAAAAAAGCTTATTTTTACAAAATAGTTTTACAATAAATAAATATATATTAGAAAGATGGTATAAGGATAGCAGAAAGCAAATCAGAAAAAACAAAAATGTTACTTATAAATCAAAGTTTTTGAGAAAATTAGAACTAGAAAAGCACTGATGAGAAGAATAAAATTCTTCTTTTTCTTCACTCCTCTCCTATTCGCTAGAAGAGGAGACCAAAATGATAAGAAAGCGAAAAGGACAGTCTTGGTACTAAATGGGTACATCACATGAAAGACAATAAAAGTAATTGAGAAATAAAATTAGGTTAAAAGCCGGTTGACATCTTGACCGTTTGGGTGGCAAAAGAAGAAAGGGGAAAATGTAGGAAAGGGAAAAATGAGGAAAAAAGAGAAGTTAGTATGTAATCTTTGGGGCCAAATTCCAAAATTAATCTTCGTTCTGATTATTTAAAAGGAACACACATGGAAATTTAATATTTTCCCGCATACATAAACAGCAAACCGAAGGTTTTTGTATTTAAATGTATATCATTTGTACAACCAACATCAAACATTGCCTGTTGAAGAGAATCCATCTCGAAACATAGAAATGTCTGTGTCGCAATGTACAATTAATTCATAACTATATATATATATATATATATATATATATATATATATATATATATATATATATATATATACAGATGAATTGATGCACATTTGTACATATTTTCTTACGGTTTGATGAAAAAAACATAACTGGAACAACATAATTGTATGTAACAGAAATTATATCACCTTTGGTATTCAAATTGTGATAAATAAAAGAGAGTTAGAAGAAGAGAAAGTTGGAGGAGGAGGAGGAGGAGGAGGAGAGAGGGAAATAATAGAGAAGAAAAAAAGGATAAAGAAAATCATCTAATGCTATTCATCAGAACATCAGTTGATGTAAAGACGAAATTCTATTTGAAATTAAGTCAGTGATTAGTTTTCATTTCTGCACAATTTGAATTTACAATAATTTAGACCACAATTAATGCAAATGATTTAGTGTGCTTGTTGGACTTAAGGTCAAATCTTGAAAGTCTAAAGCACCAAGATAACCTATTTTAATATTGTGACAATGAAACTATTGTCATTAAAAGCCTGTCTAATTGGACACATCTGAATGAGCAGAGCTTAGACATATTGTGTATATTTTGTTTATTGAAGTATAGCTATTAGAGCTATTTTATTTATTTGCAAAACCAAATATCTGTGAAAAACGTCCGGTGAATACGCCTTTGTGAAATCCGGCATTTTCAATGATATATTCGTTGTTTTACTAATAATAAGTTATTTTTCTTGGTAACTCCCACAAATGTTTCTATAAGTTGCACGAAGCTATTCACTTGAGTGGGCGATGAGACGAAAAAAAATATTTTCGTAAATTCATTATTTTGAAAGTAGCACAATGAACAAGCGAGGGAAAATGTAAACAACCTTAATAGCAGGAAAAAAAAAAAAAAAAAAAAACACAGCGTCGTTATTTGACTGCCGACCAAGTTCACCAGAATCATTGTACAGCAGAATAAGAAAATAACAGAATAACAATAATAAGAGGCAGCGAGCATATATTTAGATATTCAGACTTACCACAGGTGTAAATTATAATATAATGAAAAGTAAATTATAATATAAAGAAGAGAAATTATATTCAACAAAGAACTGTTTATTTTCAAGAAACATGTACATATATTCAGCTTAGAAAATAAAGAAAAGGTTACCCCGAGGACAGTCTGGGAAGAGACTTCATACACAGGAAAAGTGTATCATGTCTACGATGACGGTCTCCAACGAATCCTTAGTATTGACTGAGAGACAATCGATTGTTTACAATCTACAGTGTGATGCCGCTCTCTCGTCGCTAGTCGTCTGATGGCCTTGACACAGTAGCTGGTCTTCAAATCGTCTATTATAACGGCGCTGTGAATTCTGATCCAAGGAAGACACGCCGAAATTTTGCTAGCCGTATCTTTACCACGTCGAACCAGGCCGGACACGCGCGTACATTTGGTTAATAAAAAATATACGGCACCAAAAAAATGAATAAATAATTTCGATAATGCCTGAATAAGTCACGGAAAGCGTCTTTATATATAAATAATCTTTTTAAAATAATTAGCAAATAGAAACAGAATATACAGTCGTCTAATTCAATTTTCACAACGGAGCGAAAGTTTTCGTTTAAGAATAATCGGAGATTTCAATTTTCCAAATTTTAAAAGTCTTTTCAGCGCTTTTTACCGAAGCCTCACGGAAATAACTGAAGTGGGATGGAAGGTTGGTGGCGGCGGCAGTAAATTCGTCTTGTCTCTTTCGCTCGTCAACAACAACTAATTCTTCTCCGGGGGGGGGGGGGCTTTGATTTTTATGCTGGTCCCAAATTCTCTTGGGCCCGGGGTCTCTATGCAAATCAAATCTTTGACCAATTAGATTACTTCTGCCTCCACATTTTGAGGTGGGGGGTATATCACTCTCTTGGTTCAACCAATGAGGTAACAATATTTCTTCTGACGTAATTTCTCTTCTTCTTCTGAGTGAATTGACTAAGTCAACAATCCAACTTTTATATCGGAAATTTATAATTCATTTCATTCCCATAAACAGAATTTAACCTTTTTAACCTCATCAAAAATTTCCGACAGTCGTGTTTTGACTACCTATATTTTTCACTTCCACCGGCCACAACGCCCAAAGCTCCCAGATGCAAAAATATATTTCCTTTTTTATTCTTTTCGATTTCCAACTAGTTTTTCTGTTTTTCAGATTTTACAAGTTTTTTTTAAACTTAACTCATATCGCAATTTCCAAAAGGATGACATTCTTGGGATCTATATAACTATAAAAATTGTTCTATATTTGTATCAGTTCACCTTTAATTTCTTTCGCTTCGTTGTATTAAACTTAGGATTACATTTTTTCTTTTTCACATGCAATATTACAAGGTAATCTTAAACAAGGCAGTTACGTATTACATAAGTATCTTAAGCAGGGCAATTACGGGTTACATACTTCCGTATGCTATCTTGTCCTTTAAATCCTTTAAAGGACATAAAAAAATAAAAAACACTTAATTGGCATGTGCCATCACCAAGTCGTCACACGCAATCTCACAAAGTTCTCTTTTTTTATGTATATTATTATTTTCTTTCTTTTTTTTTATCAGAAATTTCTTTACAAAAAAGTCTCTGGAAAAAGTTCCTTTTTCACTCTTGGTTCTGTCTATATTTTATTCAAGCACTAACAATCTAAACATGCAAATTCAATAAAAGTCCTTTATTAAAACGTCTTCAGACAACTGGAAAAAAGTTCCTTTTTTACTCCTGGTTCTGCCTATATTTTATTCAAACACTAACAATCTAAATATGCAACTTCAACAACAAGTCCTTTATTAAAAAGTCTCTTCTGTCAACATGAAAAAGAATTTTAAAAAATATGCGTTTATTTAAAAAGCGCTACAATACGACTCATTAGTTATTTCGAGAATTGAAGTCACAGCTGAATAATTTCCAAACTTCTGGAAACTGAATTGTTATTTAATTCTTATAATGTTTGATAATAATTCTATGTTATCGTCTTGGGAATATTAGTCAAGCTTTTGAATTTTAGACAATTTTAATATTGCGTTGCTTTTTGTTATTTTTACTCGTTTTCTTCAACGAAGCGAAAGAAATTAATTGTCTTCGAATAAAAGTACATATGTTTTGAAACTGAGTCAAACGCGCATGTACGCGCACGTGCAAGCAGGCATACACACACACACACATGAGTGCGCACATATACACATACACACACTTTGAAGAATGATTGGGTTTTCATTAAATTCAGTATAATGATCGCAATAGATATCATTAATTCTAATCCACCATCTTCAACTAGAATTACCAATTATACAATCCTTCATGTATAAACATGAAGTCACACTTGAAATATACAAACAATCGCGCACTAAAGACATTTTCCTGTTATTTTCAAATAACTGGAAATCTACAGTGAAAATTCAAACAAAACAGCTTCCTAATTAATTAGATTCTCTTTGGAAAAGTTACTTGGTTCGATATTATTCTTCAAGCAGAAATGTATTCAATACAATTTAAACATTTATTTCCTACGAGAAATAATTATTGTTGTATCATGGTTTGCATCAGTTCTGGCAATTTAGCATTTTTTTACTCTTATTTAATTTTTTTCGGTCCCATTCATTCAATAATTTCATACTTTATATATAAAGAATTATAATTAAAATGCTCTTTCCAAACGGATGACATTCTTGGGATCTATATAACTATAAAAATTGTCCTATATTTGTATCAGTTCACCTTTAATCATGATAACAAATTACAGTGTTTTACAAACTATATTATTTACAAAAAAACTTCATTGTACTTTTCATAAAACAAAACATTCCCTACCAAAATTCATGTTTGAATTATTGGCCGTTGTAGTTATGTTAAATAACTTCTATATAATTCAAAATACAGGTTTCAAAATCTTGAAAGTCTAAAGCACCCAAAACAACTTATTTTAATATTGAAGACAATAAAACTATAGCAGTGTTAATTCTCATTGGCACCTGCTTTCGTTTTTATTGTACAAATAACTTTTGCTATTGAAAATTTTAATACAAGCGTGAAGTCTAATTTGAAATACTTTGAGAGTAGTAAAAGGAAGATTTTGTAAATGGACGTTTAAATTTTGTAGTAAGCTACTACAATAATAATTTGAAATATCAAAGAATTTTTTTTGTTTTTTTGTTTTTTTGTTTTTATTTTAAAATTCCTGGCAAAAAATTCATACACTGAAAAGAATAAAATACATTAAAACCTAAAGTAAAAATTATTAAACATATTACAAGATATTAATTATCCTGATACGTTTTTTAAACATTTTTTCTTTTTGTTTGCCAATTACAACAAAAATAAAATGACTTTTCGGATAATAAACAAATAAGATAAATAAAGTCACTTTTCTTGAAATCTTTTTTACTTAGTGTTACACAAGAATTAGTTACGTTTTCTTTCTCACGAGACAAATACTGATTAACTTCAGTAATTAGCACTTGAATTAGGAGAACGTGATGGCGACTTTCACACTTTAGACTAGTGTTCGCAGAGTGCAATGAACCATTTTACCGCTGTAGCAGTTAATACATAATAACATAAATCTAAAACTAATTGGACTGACGAAGCAATTGCCTGCTTCTTTGGAAAATGCAGATAAATCTTGGAAAGCTCCTCAAATATTTGCACTATTTTTCTAACACATTTATGGAACATGTAACTCAGTCAGCCAAAAAGTGCAACTCTGTGGCCGTTACACGCTCATTTGAATACAATCATGGCGTCTTTCGTTCTATTACACACACACACACACACACACACACACACACACACACACACACACACACACACACACTTTAGTCCCTAATTTCTTCCTAGACGCACATACAAAATGAACATAAATAGATACTATACACATTTGTTTAAAGCACAGAATAGATACTTATTTTTTCTTTGTACCAACTTCTGAATCGTCTGGTATCTTTCTTTAAATTTATAGCATTATTATTTAATCAAATTATTTTCTTTGGCTTTCTCAGAACTTATGATACTTCCAGTTGAATTGTGTATTCAATTATAAAAGAATGTTTATTGTTTTCTTTCGATGAATTCTAACAATATTTCAATGGTGAATTTCTAAGTGCAGCTTAGATTTAGCACAAACTCTAAAATATGAGGCACCCAGTGAAAATCGAACTCACTACTCACTTGTAATGACTGTAGCGAGACAAGCTTGCTAGCCATTAAACCAAGTCGATATTTGAATGTCTTAAAAATGATGACCAGGTAAGTGTTACATAAAAAGAAACAAGTGCTTCCAAAACAAAGCTGCTATCTGTTAACCATCACAGGCAATCACTCCTACCCCCCCCCCCCATTATCATGGATCAGGCTAGTCTCCCTGAAATCAAATTACTGCGCCTCCTCGGCCTAACTCTTTCAAAAACCTCAAGTGGAATGACTATGTCGAATCCATAGCTAAATCCGCAGCTAAGAAGGTTGGTTCACTGTGTAGGGCCAGGAAGTTTTTCCCGTTTGAATCCATCCTGCACATATATAAATCTGCCATTCGCCCGTGTATTGAATACTGCTTTTATATCTGGTCGGGTGACCCTGCTATTTACTTCGGAGTTCTTGACACGGAGAATCTGTAATGTGATCGATCCCGACTTGGTAGTCACACAGATGCAGTCACTTTCTCACCGGCGTAATGTGGCTTCCCTATGTCTCTTCTACAAATAATTTCATGGCTTCTGCTCCGATGAGCTTAGCTCATTGGTGCCCTCCTCTAGATAAATTTACTCGAGTTACTAGACTTGTAACTAGGTCTCACCCTTTTTCAGTGAAACCAATAAAATGTAACCGCAACATATACACTATCAGCTTCTTTTCTCACACTTCCCGGCTGTGGAATTCCCTTCCGTATACTTGCTTCCTCGACAGATACAATCTCCAAGAATTTAAATGTAAAGTCATCTCCTATCTCTTTGACTCGCATCCTTTCCCTCATGTTCTTTTCTCCGTCCACTCTACTCTCATCACACCAGTATTCACATCCTTCTCTTATCCACTTCCTAACAGCCCCTATAACTTGTTTCTCTTTCTCATCAATTTCCTCCTATGTAACCCCCTGCACACCAGTGGCAGTAAAACTGCCTTGCTTGGGGTGAAATGATTAAAAAATAACAATAATGTTGTGAACATGACAGCTTGGCAGAAGAAACCGCAATGAAAGAAATTTCCTTCTCATCTTTATGGTTGATTATTTTGTTGCATTTACAAATTCAGAAGAAGATTAAAATCAGTAGTCTACTTGCATGCTCTGAAAATAATCTTTTCCTTTCCGCTGTGTCATTTAAACGAGCTAATTGCTCTGTAGAGTTGCGCACTAACAGTTTGTATCCTTGTTCCGGCAATTTGTAATAAAAGAATTCCCTTTGAATTCAACTTTTCCTTCAATAGATTTTGTTTAGATGGAGAGATGTTGATGCCTGTAGCAACGATTTAGTCTCAATTATTTTAATAAATTCATTGTTCTTCGCCAATGACAATATTATCAAAAATAAAAATGTTTCTTTTAATTAATAAATCACAGATTCTACACATTTACGCACAACCCATTATTCAAGTATTTGGAGTTATTTTTAAGTCCGTAAAATATGCAAATTTTTAACCTGCAATTTAATAATTTGCCTTTACTTTTTCTGTAAGTTTACGTATGTTTGTGTAGCATCTTTGAAAGATGTAAAATCAAACCATAAGTTTTCTTTTTCAAATTTTGAACCATTCTCCTACTGCCTTATAACCATAGAAATCAGCAATTTAATGTTTTGTTTTTACTACACGTTCCCCAAATTAAGTAGCAAGAATAAACGATGTCGAATCTTTATTTTAGATCCAGAAAGTTTCGCAAAGTATAAAGAAAATTTTCACTTTTCTACGCACACGCACACACACACACACACACACACACACACACACACACACACACACATATATATATATACGACGCGTGTGTGTGTGTGTGTATAACTGGGATACTTAAAATGCATACAAAGATGAGACTATAAAAATATATTTGGACATTTTGAGAAGTGAATCGGTCTGAGAATTCTTCAGCCAGCATCTCTCATATGAAAATAACTTAATATTCTCTTGGATCTTTGCATCTCTTTAGACAAATTATAACAATGTCATGTTATCTTTTTGAATTATATTTCCCAACCTTCCTTCCTACCTGCAAGATGTTTTCTGTTTTCTTTCATCACGTCGTACCTCGACAAATTAACCTTCCCGGCTTTCGAAGTTTTAAACTTATGGCTACATGCAACCAAACCACGCTCGAAGTGAACGACTCCCATCTGCAATTGGTTTATTAAAGCATTATATCACTATACAAAAATTTTCATGTTTCAGAAAAATATTGTTCTTTTCAAGTGATATAAATGGCGAAAATGATTTTATTTTAGAAGATATAAGATGAATTCATGCTGATTTAAAAAATTAAGGTGGGGTGGTTGGAGGAAGTTATACAATATGATTGTCAGTCAGTTAAGTGCCATGCGCGATACACGCTTGGACGATCATGTCTCGAAAGAGACATGACTGACTGGGCAGAAGACTATCCCGCAGTAGGTTGCCATTGCTTTCTGCGGTAGACTGGTTGCCGACCAAGGCTATAGAACCCAATCTGTCCTGTTATTTAACCCATAACTGGAAGGAAGAGACGGGTTAATACCTTTCCCAAGGGTATTTGCGCGTAAGTGAATGCAATGAATTCAACTGGAATTCGAACTCGGCACCCCGATTTCTCGTTCCGAGTTGATATCCACTGCACCACAACGCACATTATGGTATACTAAGGTATATTGGCGTTATGAAATCCAAATAAGTATCTTGTCGGTCATTAATTTTAGTTAAATAATTTCTAAGTAATGTTAGACCATAAATTACAAATGAACAATTGCAATTAATTAAATTTTAAAAGAGAATACATCGCAAATATTTCTCTTTGACATTTTATTTTAATCTATCTGCTCTTTCACACACACACACACACACACACACACACACACACACACACACATATATATATATATATATATATATATATATATAACATAGTGATGATCCACGTATACTGTCTTAATATGTAGAGGAAAAACTACTAAAAAGTTTAAGTTTAAAAATGTATTTTTTGACAGTATTTATTTATTTCTATTATTATATTTGATATTTCAGACCGTCCTCGGCCTTTCATCAGAAACAAATGATTTTAAAATTTAAATTAGAAACGTATTTCGCGAGAGCGTTCGTCCGAGAGAGATTGTTTACATCACGTGACGCAGAAAGAGACAGATTGTTTTAAATATTTGTAAACGTAAACCTATCTTTAATAATACTTATAAATTTTGTTTTAGATATTTGGACATATTGAACAGAAGAGAAAATATATAATGTTTTGGCTGTCACAGGTGAGGCGTTGTGGGTGCAATTTGATGTTGGTGTTGGGTAGAGAAAATACTGCGTCGTTTAACAAATGTTTGCAGACTAGACAGCGAGATTTTTCACATTTGAAATTCCCAGATAGGTTTGTATTTTTTAGATATTTGGTAGAAGTGAGGATAGTTGATAGGTTGGGTGTTTGTTTCATTGCATTTATGGGTGGTTTATCGAAAATGTCTTTGATTTTCTTGTTTGATTGGAGGTTCTTGTAATCATTTTTTAAATTTTTAATAAGTGTGTGGGAATATTGATTGTGGTTAAAAACCATGTGAATTCGGTTGCTGTTTTTTCTTTTTTTGTATGTTAGAAGTGTGTTACGATTTATGTGGATGGTTTTATTTAGTGCTTCTTTTATTATTTTTATTGGGTATTTACATTTTAGAAATTGCTTTGTTAGGTTGTTAATGTTGTATAGAAAATCTGGATGGTCTGAGCATATGCATTTGGTTCTTAGAAATGAGCTGTATACGATAGATTTTTTTAATTTAAGGGGATGACAACTGTTAAAGTGTAGGAATTTATGTTGGTTGTTTATAAACTGGAGGAAAGTGTATGCTTGTTTAGTTTTATCATGACGTCTAAGAAAGAGACGGATATGTATGAGTACTCCATGGTAAATTTAATTGTATTGTGGAAGTTGTTGCAGAAAGTAAAAAAGTTTTTTAATTTTTCTAATCCATGAGTCCATAATAAGAAAATGTCATCGATGTATCTAAAATAATGTGATGATTTACATTGTGAATTGTCTAGTATCTTTCTTTCTAGAATGTGCATAAAGATATTGGCATAACTAGGTGCCATTTTCGTGCCCATTGCTGTGCCACTAATCTGTAAATAGTGTTTGTTGTTGAATTTAAAATTATTATTTGTTAAAATGAAATTTATTAATTGGCATATATCTGTAATTTGGTTGTTAGGAACTCATGGCAAGCTGATACTCCTTCAACATGTGGAATGTTGGTGTACAGAAACGTAACATCCATCTTTACTAGGATATTATCATCGTGGACTAAGTTAATGCTTTGTAATTTGTTGAGAAAGTCAGTAGTGTCTCTAATATAACTAGGTATGTCAAGCAATAAAGGTTTTATGATATTGTCTATGTACCCAGATATAAGTTCTATGAGGGCACCAATGCCTGATATTATGGGTCTGCCAGGTGGTGTGATTTTAAGGGCTTTTGAAATTTTATAGATCTTTTCATTATTTGATTGTTTAGTATGATGTGGGTTGGATGAAGAGGTGTTAGGGTGTTTTTCTGAAATGATTTTGGGGAGTTTATGTAGTTTTGGGATAGTGTAGAATGTTGCTGTTTTGGGGTTCTCAGGAATAAGAGATTTTATTTTATTTTCTATGTTGTGGTTCAGGTTCTGAATGAGAAGTGATCATTCTGTTTTGTAAGTGCTAGTTGGATCTAGAGGTAACTGTACATAGAACCTGTTATTTTGAAGTTGTGATTCTGCTTCTTTATTATAGTTTTTAGTGTCTAAGATGGTTATAGCTCCGCCCTTATCGGCTGGTACGATAATTATGCCTCGGTTGTTTTTAAGTGTATAGATGGCTTGGTGTTCTCGAACGCACTCGCGAAATACGTTTCTAATTTAAATTTTAAAATCATTTGTTTCTGATGAAAGACCGAGATCGGTCTGAAATATCAAATATAATAATAGAAATAAATAAATACTGTCATTTTTAAACTTATAACTTTTTAGTAGTTTTTCCTATATATATATATATATATATATATATATATATATATATATATATATATACTTGAAAGCATAACTAATTCTTCATGTGTATT
Source organism: Ascarosepion bandense (assembly GCA_037127315.1). NCBI lineage: Eukaryota > Metazoa > Mollusca > Cephalopoda > Sepiida > Sepiidae > Ascarosepion > Ascarosepion bandense. The sequence continues at coordinate 1,039,571 of JBBBDQ010001664.1, read as the reverse complement.
TATTCATTAATATCTTATATCCAGTGCAAAATTTACAACTAAAGATAGATTTAAAAATGTACTTGTGCATATGTAGTTAAAAGACGTAAGTGTGCATATAAGGGGCGCTCCGAAAGTAGCACCTTCGGCTTTTTTCCACAAAACCAGCAACATTTATAGAGAACACAATAGAAATGTTGGGTAGATCAAGTTTTAGTTGCAAAACGCTATTTTACCATCACTGCGTATACGTCTTTTAGGTGTTCTTCATTTCGTGCTGAAAACTATGTCTGGATTAAGGCATTTCACACACGTTATTTGTTGCTACTACAGAACCACATAACGGTAACCATATACAATGTTTTGTCCCCATAAAAGTTCAGTGAGTTTCGTTTTATTTTAAATGGTACAAATTTTTTCGCGCAGGAAATCAATGATATATTTATTCTTCAAAATCATTTTTATGTCAGATGCGGTTTTGCCAGTCTGCTATCGATAACAAAGCAAAACAAAAAATAACCTATATTTTTTTGCTTTAGGGACTGTTGCAAGTGTTTCTGTGATAATTTGTAGGCTCATCATTTTCACCCATTTGGACTGTTGCAAGAGTTTTATGATGATGGATAAAAATATATTAGGTTGTTGACTGGAAGATTTATTTCTACTGCTTTACTACTAACATCAGCCTCTGATGCCGTGAAGCAACATAATAAAATAGAAGCTGCTCATATATATATATATATAGAGAGAGAGAGGGGGGGAGATAGACAGATAGAAAGACAGACAGATAGAGACAGAGAGAGACAGAGAAAAAAGTGTTATAAAAATGCATGCATGTGTGTACCCACCATTTATATTTTAATTTGTTATGCTGACATAGGTATTGCTGAAATTATCTTTGCTATAATTTTCTATCCTTTGCAAAAGATATATTTCAACAGCTGCCTTAATTCGTTTATAATCTGATACGTTTTATACAAGTCTTGATGAAATTCATGTTTTTAATGTGTTTTTATTTCTCTAAAATCATCATCACCTTGAATACGAGCCATATTTCCAAGCATTCGGTATATTGAAAGAACGTAATAAAACTGACTTGCTTTAACTGGGTTTTAGTAAAATGTACTAAAATGTGTTCATAGCAAAATATACTATAATTGTTGTGGCTAACAACAATAAAAGTTTGTGGTAAACCAAACTTAGCTTCAAAATTATTAGCTTTTCTTTTTCATTCAAACTCTTATTTTCTGTTTAATACGTTGATCTTTTACAAATGATTGTATGTAAAATGTTGTGAAATGTTTATTTGAAATAAATTTTATTTTAATTTGTTGCTGTTTTTTTCCGAAGATAGTTTTATCTTTTTTCTGGCGTTCAAGATTCATTTGTAACATTTGTTAAAAGCAAATTATGTTTAAACCCTGTATATGTCTATGTCATTGCCCATATAAGTAGTTTAACAAAGCGAAAGAACGAAATTCTTTTTTATGTTCATTATAATAATTACATATCAATTTTTACTAATCATTTGATAATATGTTACATTATTGCGAAATCTATATGCTATGAAATAATTATGCAAAATATGATCAATGACTTACCAGAAACTGATATTTCCTGAGTTAGTATGTGTAGTAAACATGACTGAAAATTTAATTTTAATGTTACGAATTCAACCTTTGGAAAATCCAACGTGTGAAAGCACATTGAATACAAATTTTGTTTTCACACGAGGAATCTCTCGCTGGAGACTCTCATTCTTTCCATAACAATACTGTCGTATGGAAAGTTTAAATTATTCCTCAATTTTCCAATAATACATGATGGGTACAATCATCATTTTCAGGCGTCGGGACTGTTGTAAGCGTTTTTATAATGATTGGTACAATCAACATTTTTAGATTTTAGACTACTTCAAATGCTGCTATGATGATAGGTACAAATCTCACCTTTAGATTTCGCGACTACCGCAAGCTTTTATGACGATAGCTACACTTATCAGGCTTCATAAATATTTTAGTTCTCTGGCATATTTTACTAGTTTTGCTGTCGTTTTCAATTTCAACCTCTGGTTTATAGGGAAAATAACATCCACGTTCTGACAGATCTTCCTTTCTTTCTTTATGAAAAAAAAGTCTGGTCTACTAGCCTGGGTTGAGTGATTGTTTTGAATTTCTAATTTTTAAACTATTTCAGTTATTTCATTGTTTAAATACCGTCATTAGTTTTTGCCTTATTATTTACACTCAATAACGTTTCATTTTCTGGTGGCTCTCACTGAAGATCAATTGATAGAAAATCTTTTCAATACGCCAATACTTTCATCACTATTTTAATTGTAAAATTAAAACAATCCAGATGCCAAACATTACATTTTAGTCATCTGGATCGTTTTTATCTTTCCTGGGATTTCCATTTTCTTATAATTCAGTTTCTTACCCTGAATTAGATTATTAGCCTAAATTTCATAGCTGCATTTTATTACTTTCTTTTGTTAATTGTTATTGCATTTTGATATTACCACTTTACGGTAATCTGAACATTTTTTTTGTTTTTCCTTTTTCTCATTATTTCTTTAATTTGTCTTTAAAAATATTAAAAAAAAATACCTACGACAGGCATAGCGAGGATATCTACACCCAAACTAGCAGCATTAGTATGGGAAACCCTGCAGGTCTCGTCTTCAAATTTTATAGGGTACAAATTGAAAACAACGTGTTCAACAAAAAAAAAAAAACAACAAATCTATACAAGGTACGTCTATGATATTTTTATATAAGCAAAAGAATAGAAATTGAAAATTCAGTTTTGAAAAAAAGAACTCTGGACAAAAAAATTCTCATACGAATTTACTGTTGCCCCGAAAAAATCATTCCTCGATGTTAACGTAATTACTATTGTATTTAACATTTCCTTATATAAAACCCCACTAACAAGAACTCCTACCTTCACAATTATAAAAGTGAATGCTCACAACGATATAAAATAGTATAAAATTTAATATAATATTCGATAAAAATAATATTCCTAAACACCTAACAACCTTTTCCAGGAAAATATTTTTCAATAAACTTAACATATTGGTTAACAACAAATTCTACGAAAAAAACCTAATTTCCTACTGAAATTAAATGGAAATTTCCTACTGAATTTTTCAAAAACTTAATTTCCTACTTAAATATTCGAAAATCTAATTTCCTACTGAAATTAAATGGCACCAACATAAAAAATACAGCACAACAAAATATTAACATCTTTTACTGCAACCAGATGCAAAAAAATTATAAATAAGAAGAAATCGTCATCATAAAACAGTATATTTCTCCGCCGACCCTAGTAAATGTGTAAAATTTACGATATACAACAGTTAATGTAGTTGAGTAATCTCAAACTTGAGAATGCAAAATAGTTCTTTGTAAAAAGAGTGTTGATTAGTTATCTCAAACTTTAAAAAAAACAGCAAAAGTTATTTACAAAGTGTAGGTCAGTAATCTCAAATGCACAAAAGTTCTTCCCAAATAAAGTGTAGATTAGTGTTCTCAAACGTGGTAGCCATGAAATTGCGGCACTTTGTCTTCATAAAACCAATATGGCTTCCCAACAAAATTTTTTTTTTTTTGCGCGCGGATGTCCATGAGGTAAGTTTTTTTTCAAAGTTCCCGCCCCCTCCTAATCTCATGATTACATAGTCATCCATCTATCTGGGCGGTTGTCGGTCTCTCTGTGATCTCCGCAGTGTTTGTGGTTGAGCCTTAGGAGAACTTCTTCCAGTGTCCCCATTACTCTCCGAACCCTCCTGAATCACTCTAAGGTTAAGAACATGTCATGGCATGCCATCAACCTCAACCTTGTTGCTCGACTGCGCCCCCGTAATCGTTCCTCTTGTCCATTTTGTCGTGCAGCGGGCTCCAGCAGGCTTCACCAAAACTTCCTCTCCAATCCGTATAGATTCATGCTCATCCGTGTGTGTGTTTTTGTGTTACTCTTGCCATTTGGTTGTATATTCATAGCACAATCTCCTCCTCTGAACGCCACGTTACAATTTTTTTTGTAAATTACTTTGTGTGGCACAATGTCATTACGTTGGTTAGATTTAGGTGACATATTATACCAAAATACCGCTTCGACGGGCGATAACCCTCCTCTCTTGGCAATGACTTTTATAGTTTGGTGATTTCGTTCTACGATACCATTTCCGCTAGGCCTGTACGCTGCTCTATAATATTGCCTAGCGTTCCACGTCCAACATCTCCCGAACACTTCCGAACGGAACGCTGCTCCACTGTCCATGTCTTCAACTGGTCCATGCTAAAAAAAATCCCTCCAGCTCCTTCGTAATGATGTCTGCCGTTTCTGCACGAATCTCCCTTGAAATGGCGAACCAGCCAGGACCACAATCAACTATAGTCAGGTACGTTTCACCCCTATAATGTGTCACATCGATAGATTACCTGGTCCAATTGGTGTCTAGTTGGACCTCTCCTAATTTGTGAACATCTGGTGACGGTCGATCGATTGGCAACGATCGCAGTTTCTAACCACCTTCTGTACAGTATCTCTTGACACATCCGGGTAGACTTTCCGTACTAGATATAATGTTCTATTCACTCTTACGTGATGCATTCCGTGCAACTCCTTGACCTCATCTCGGCCTGCATGGCACGTCGCCGTAATAGCTTTCTCTACTTTCAACCAAATCTTTTTTACTCTGGTTAGAGCATCGGCCTTATTTTTGTCAGAGGGCACGAACGTTATATTCAGTTTTAAGTTAAATTCTTCAATCATTTCCTTCAAAATCCCCAAACGTCGCATGATAAGTAGCTCTGTCGCTCCTTTTGTACGGATCCTTTTTTCGTCCGTGGTTATAAGAGTGATCTAACTGCGGACAGTAACCGAATCAGTTCTGATCTCAATTTCTTTTAAACCCCATTTCAACGCAAGGTTTATACCCTTTATCGTAGCATCCAATTCAGCAACGTTGATGTGGTTGTACTCACTTATCTTTCTTAACCATGCCGCATCTTCAACTATCACACCATCGATTTCAATACATACACCAGTGGCCATCCTGCTTGTGTCGCACCATACAATGCCCTTTTCCAATTTGGGAACATGCCATCTCCCTTGAACTGGATCGTGGTGTTGAACTTCTTCCATAATTTTGCGTATCACACCGGTTGTTTCACTATCCACTATGTCTTCCCAATGTCGTCTGCTCTTCTCTTCAAATAACTGCAGGCGATTCTAAGCCACCTGGCTGTTGGGTAGTGGCTCACCATTTTTCCGCAGACAGAGAACAGTTTACGTTTGCTCAATTATTTATGTGCCTCAGGCAGGTCATTCCCTCTCGCAAATACCAGATTTCCTGCCGTATCCGTATGAAGCTTAACACCCAATGATGCTCCTCTTTCTAATGATTCTGGTGGCTTTTCTGTTAAGCCAAAGTTGTTGAGATGATTTACAAGGTCTGCCGATGGTACCACTGTTTCATCCACCATATATCGTCAATATACCACTCCGTGTTTTTCGGATGTGTTCCTCTTTTTGCAGCACGGTTTTTAGGATTTTTGACATAATTTTCGGGGCTACATTTAATCCGAACCCCAACCTAGTTAAACAATAGTCTGTCCCTCATACCGAACTACTTGGTACTTCCACAGATGCTTCGCGGCAAGTATCTGCAAATATGCTGATTTTAAATCAACAATCTTGAATGCCGTTGTCAGTTTCGTCCCTACCGGAATGACACAATGTATTTATTTAGTTCTTGATAATCGAGAACTAGTCTGATCTTGTTTTTTGTGGGTTGTTCCACAGTCATTAATGGTAACACACCCGTCTGAATATCCTAGTTCCACGGGGTTAAGATTCCTTCCTCAATACACCGTTTAACTTCACTGTAGAACACGACCTTCTTCTCCTTACTTAAATTAGCATGATAGTAATTAACGTTGTTTTTTAATATCAGAGGCTCCGAAATCCATTTCCATTCCACGGTCAACTTTTCTCCACCAAATCTTGCATCAAAGTCCTTATCAACCACTTTGCATTAATTTTTTGTGCTGCTCTTGCCATTTGGTTGTTTATTCATACCACAATCTCCTCCTCTGAACTCCACGTTACAATTTTCGTAGACGGTAACCCTTCCAAGCTGGCGAATAGCGTCCATGTCCACAATGACGTCAACACCGTCGATTATCTCTTCCATCACAATTGCCTCAATTTTCAGTAATCGTCCACATACTTCCAACGTCACTGGGCTGATACCTCTGCACACAACCTCCCGTCCAACCACTGCTCTTACAATAGTTGCTCTCTTACCTTCTATTAGCGCTTCTATTGCTGGTAATGTTCTGTTTTGTGCCATTGCTGATTTGAAGGGGTAGCCGCCGGCGCATCGGTTGCCCCCTGTTATTTTATTTTATTTTATTTTTTGTGGGCAGTGTTTTACATAATGCCCTGGTTCGCCGCATCCATAGCAGGTCACCTTGATTGGTTCCTTACAATCTCTCCACAAATGAGGACCCTTGCAGTTGTAACATTTACCATTAAACGGTTTTGGTTTTCCATCACGCCGTTTATGCTCTTGTTCTGCGACCGCTACCACTTCTGGTCTCCATGTAGCTGTAAACACCCTGGCAGTTGAGATTATTTCATAGAGTTCCCATTTCTCCACATTTGGCAACTGCAGTAGTGGCACCGAAATATTTTCAGGGAAGACATTGACAAACGTAAGCTTCACGATCTTGTCCACTTCCTTCAAATCCTGGTAATTCCGCCAGTGTTTTTATTTTTGTTGCATACATATCAACGGCTTCGTCGGTTCTCCTCATTTTCACTAGCTTTGCATCGCAGAAAACACTCCGTCTGTAAAGGCTGTTTTTAATTTAGCCTCTATTTTCTTTGCGTCCCGTTGATCCTCTTCGGATATAATGCCAAGGCATCTCCTTCTAAAACAGGGACATAAAGTTTGCGGCGAGGTCGTCGATTTTTTGCAGTCTCGCTACCAATTTTATTTTCGACAACCAGGCCATTAAATCACCTTCGCCACTGTACGTTTTCACCATATCGATAGTTATTTTTTTATTCCCCTCCATATTGTCACGGCACTTATAATTGATATATGTGCTGAAATAGCTTGTAGTTGAGTAATCTCGAACCTGAGAACGCAAAAAAGTTCTTCGCAAAAAAGTGTTGATTAGTTATCTCAAACTTGAAAAACGCAGCAAGAGAGCGTGGGTAAGTTCTACTTAGCAGCCATATTTATATCTCCTCAAGTCTCATGTTAGCCGTGAATTTGTGGCACTTTGTCTTCATAAAACCAATATGGCTTCCCAATGATATTTTTTGCGCCCGGACGTCTATGAGGTAAGTTTTTTTTTTCAAACTGCAGTTACTTAAAATCTGCCAGTTTCATTATTACTGATAGCAATACGGCTATGAAATTCAAATTTTAGACTAACAATGTAATTTATCAATTTCATTGTCTGCTACAAGACTGATTCTTGTGTCATATGCTTTCCTCGACGATAATCACTAATGCAATTATACGCCGATTCAGGGATATCAACATTTTCCACATCTATGGACAGATACAAGTTATCTCTCCTAGATCATGACAAATGGACAATAATAAACAAAATAAATAAGATCACTGTTCGATTGATATATATATATATATATATATATATATATATATATATATATATAACGAGAGAGAGAGAGAGAGAGAGAGTGGGCAAGACGGGTTGATATAATCGAAGTATGATCTTTCCAGGTTCGCTTCTTTATCAACACATGTACTGACCGACAATTCAAGGATGAACAACGAGGCGAAATGATTTTTGGTATAAAATTTTAATATGTGAACAAAGCATTAAAATAAAAAAAAAATATAAGTATGAGTAATGAGCCGAATCTCAAAACTTATGTTGGGATACCAAATTAGTCGAAATAACAAATTACGACAAATATGAATGCATATGAATGAATACGAATGCAGAAGATTAACACATAATCAAACATAGGAGAGGATTTATACAGTATTATTTAAACATGTGTAATGGTGTTTACAATAACATAATATTCGTGGATGTATGTATATTTTCTAACCCGGGTCCAAGAATATAATAACTTATCTTTATGTTTAGTTTCTTCTTTTTGTTTTACTGTCTTTTCTTTTCTCTTGTACTTTCTCTTTTCTTTTTTTCTTCTTCTTTACACAGACTCGGATTCAAACACTGCCCACCTGTAATAAATGTATCTGCAACTTTCTTTACTTCTTTCTTCAAACGAATATTGTATTTTCAGCATACAAATATCTCTGCTAATATCTTCCTTCACTTGGTTTTTATCTGAACGTTATCTTCTCTGCGTCAATAACTTTCTTTCTTTCTTGATGAACAATTCGACCTAGTCTTCTTATTATTATTTTAACGAATAAAAATATATACTTATAATTCTTATCTGGAGTTGCTGAGATAAATTATTCGATTTATGTTATAATATCAATTCGCCTTCTCTTTCTAGAGCTCAGCATAACGTGATTTGTCCATTCGAAACCTCGCTCGCAACTCATTCCAGTTCTCTGACTTCTTCGTGATTTGTATTTGGTGCGAATTTTAGCTCCTGCTGCTTCATGACCTCATGTCTGGTCCCTGTCTAGTTCATATCTAGACACCTGTTACTAAGGGTATTTGGGCCAGTCAACTTTTGCCCTGCTATCCCAAAATTACTCTAGGCTCCCACGTGACTATTCTCTGTTGCCAAGCGGAGACTAATCTTAATATATGTGTGTAGGTGTGTTTGTGTAGCGATCTGCATTCGTAACACTTGTAATAAAGAAAAATATCAAATACATAGGTCTTGTTAAGTAAAAGACTGATAACACACGAGTTTGAGTTTGAGTTTAAGTTTTATTTAACGGCATATCAACCTCTATGCTATATTTAATGCCAAAAATGTTTTTTAAGTATTTTTTTAAGTTCAGTCATAGTGAGAAGGTTGATTTAGTAAGATTGTGATAAAAATTTTATTTTAGAAAACTGAAGATGTTTTTGTATTCAAATATATTGATGGTAATTTTTTTCTTTCAAAAATGTATTATGGCAATTTTTTCCTTCAAAAACGTCTTATGGCAATAATTGTTTTCCCTAAAAAATGTGTTGTTAATATTTTTTCTTCATTATATCTATATATTTCTATAAAAAGTATTTTTATATTTTCATAGTGTTTTGACCCCAGTTTGGGGATAAACTATTTGCGTATAGCTGGGACCCTAACAGATGCTACCACTCTGGGTCAGAATGAACCTGGAAACAACAGCAATTAAGAGGGGGTTCCATACTTTTCACAACTTCCTAATCAGAGGCCTTGCTGTCAGATGCAATTTACCGTCATACCCAGGACAATAACACACGAGTTATCTTAATTCGATAAGGAAACATTTAAACAATCATACACAACTCGCCGCTAACATAAGAAAAATTATTGGGAATAAAACTGTTATTCTAAAACCCTTTAATCATATAAAAGAAAACGTTTGAAGATAATGGAAGCACATTTTATAAATTGCTTTGAAACTAGTAATTAATCTTTCGAATGCAACAGCAAAAAGAAATTACTCCTCCTCCTATAAAGCACAGCTTACAGTTGCTACTACTACTACTATACAATACAGTATACAATATAAACACAGAAAAACATTAACAAAAGACTATGGAACAATAATGACTATGGACAGTTCCGACAATCTCCTAATGCTCGTAAAATAAAAATTCTAACACTTGGAAAGCTGAAGAAAAGCATATAAAATTGTTTTTGTTCGTCACGTTAAAAGAAACATGTATAAAAGATAAATTACTGCTCATATATACAATATATATCTATATATATATCTATATATATATATATATATATATATATATATATATATATTATTGTCATCCGCAGACAGATCTGTTTCTCTGTATCACAGCTCATCAGTACGGTTAGACTCCGATTGCTACACAACCCAGGCTCGAAACCTGAACGATTTGGCGTCAGTCGGCGACTCTACCCCTATATATATATATATATATATATATAGAGAGAGAGAGAGAGAGAGAGAGAGAGATAGCAGCTGTTACCATCTATCTATTGAATAAAATGATGTAATATGCTTAATATACTTGAATTTATATTTACACAAGTAATACTCATACTGAGAATACAGTAAAAAAACTGACGGATAAGATTTATACTTTTAGGAAATGAATACTACTAACAATTTAGCATTCAAACCGCCTACATCTATCTAGCTACCTAGCTTCAAAATAATATTTAATAGTTTTTATTCTAATTTTGATGAGCGGTGTAACTCATAATTGTTAGAATAACAGTCTCTTCAATCCTTAAGATTTAATTGTTTTTTAAATATGCAAACATTTTATTATTATCTGATTTATAAATATCTATAGCTATATAAATAAGTTAAGTACGTGATACAAGCTTAGGCGATCATGTCTCGAAAGCAGGTTGCCATTACTTTCTACGGTAGACTGGTTGCCAACCAAGGCTATGGACCCAATCTGTCCTGCTATTTCACTCATAGCTGGAAAAAGAAAATGCCTTTCCTAGGGGTATATAAGTAAATGCAACGAATTCGACTTGAATTCGAACACGGCTGTCCAATTTCCAAGAATTATATATTCTTCCAAATACTATCATACGAACGCAGGTGTCCCCCAAGTTGCCTCCTCTGCATGAATTTAGTCAAGCTACTAGACTAGACTAGGTTCCACCCTTTTACAGTGAAACTGATAAAATGTAGCCGCAACTTTTACTCCCTCAGCTTCTTTGCTCGCACCTCTTGCTTGTGGAATTCGTATTCGTGGGTGGGAGGTTATATCATTTTAAAGAATACTGTGCGTAAAACTCATAGACAGTTGTGTTTCAGTGGTTTACCACAGAAAGGTTGACATTTCAAATATTTTAAACCGGCAAAAAAGATAAAGGATAAAAAAATTAAAAGGTAAAAATGAAAAAAACAAGAGAGAAGAAAAGATAAAGACTGTGGTAATAGAAAAATTGAAACGTTGGAAAAGATAAAATAAAATAAAGTAAATATAAAATAAAATAAAAAGGATAATATAAAAAATATATAAAAGCATAAAAAATTAAAATTAAAAATATAAATAAAAATATTTTTTAAGGGGATTTGTTCATAAGCACAAATAAATGAATTATAGTAATTAAAAAATTCGTAGTTAAATAAGTTAATTTATAAAATAAAAGAAGCAAATCGTAAAAATATTGAGATAAAATTGAGATAATTTCGGATATATTTAAGAGGATAGAAAATTCTATGGCGACAAAAATTAGTGATTTTATTACGTTGGTTTAATAAAACAGTTTTGGGGAATTTTTTCTTGTAAGCAAAAGAAACATATATGTTCTAGCTTGAGTTAATATTTTCCATTTAACTGTAGCAGTTTTATTTGCATCTTTCAATTGTAAATAATATTTAGAGAAAGAAGTAGAATTATTATATATTTTATTATTGAAAGATAAGTCATGTTGGTAAAATGGAGACTTAAAATTATTCTTCACATATCCGATATAATGTTTGGCAAGATTAAGATTTCCCGTAGTGGAAATAGTACCTTGGTATACTATGTAATCTGTAAGGCATTTATTTTGCAACGGACATACGTTAGGTTATGAAATTTTCAGAAAATTTGTATTTATATTATTATTTATGGTAAGTTGGTTATAATTAATATCATAACGTTGTTTTAGGATTTTATTATTGTGTTTTTTATTATCATATCAAGATTATCAGTGCAACTATAACTAAGTTTTACTGTATTTTTAAACTCAGTTATACTTCCATTAGTAACCATGTCTTAAATTATCTTTATCTTTATATATATATATATTTTTTTCTAAACATATGCTATTAAATATAAGAGACAATGAATGTCTATTATGTTTAATCATGCGCCGTTCTAAACGTCGTATTTTTGCTTTAATTTCAGTTGAAAATAAAGACAAAAATTCTCCAACATTTGGATAATTATTTATTGGTTTTCTTCTAAGCTTTCGGCTCACATGAGCCACCTTCAGAAAGGTTGTTTGAACTGAAATATTATAAAATCCACCATCACCGACGATTTTATTTTGTGTTGACATAAAACTCCGCTTGGCAACGGCAATAGTTACCAAAAATAATAAACGCAGTTCTTAAGTTTGCGATGCGGTTTTATGACGTCACACCGCGGGATAGCGCGAAATGACAACAAAACCATCTAGTCAAATGCAATGTAATATGTTATTTCCTGTTTTAAAGTTGATTTTATTAAGTGTTGGTTGTTTTGATTTGATGTACATGGCCTCCAATATCTGCAGGTTCCTCTTACTGTGTGTATGAGTAAGGATCACCGTATTGTTGACCAAAATCTGTCTGATATTACCTACATGTTTATGTTTTTCAGAGAAATGTTGTTTAATAGTACTCTGATCAGAAAGATGACATGTAAGTCTATGGGAGAGCGTGGTTGTAGTAAAACCAATATATGTACTAGGTTTTTGATTAGTATCAGAGATGCAATTTCTGAATGGGCATGTAAATTGGTACACTACATTGGTTTTTTGTAAAGAATTTATTTTAGTGCTTGTTGGGTTATTAAAGACTATGAGGTCAATTGTTTTAACATTTTTATAATATATAATGAGTTTAATTTGATTATTACTTTCGACTGGTTTAACATTTCTACGTATTATGTTTTTGAGAGTTTTTTCATCTTGTTTATAATTATTATGTATTTGGTTGCAATAGTATAAGTTAATAGTGTTATGTTTATTTTGATGTAAACCATTATTATTAATATTATCATTATTGTTAGAGCTATTGTTAATTTTGTTGAGATACATTTTAATTTGTTGATCAATAACGGAGTTAGGAAATCCATTATTGACTAGTGTTTGCTTAATGTTGTGTAATTCTTTATAAAATATAGATTTGGAAGAAGATATCATTTGTGTGCGTTGAAGTAAGTTTTTTATAACAGCTAACTTATATCATTGGGGGCATTCACTATTATAATTAAGAAGACACGAATTTATGCTAGTTGGTTTCCTATATAGAGTAGTAAATTTATGTGTGCTAGAATCAATGAATACATCAAGGAATGGGAGTTTGTTATTAATATTAAGTTCTAATGTAAATTTGAGGACGGAGTGACTTTTAAATTTGTTTTTAAGATATTTAATTTGATCGATATTCTTAGCTAAAACAAAGATGACATCTATGTATCTTACATATATAGAGGGTTTATTGTTGTCATTAATTATTTTATTTTCTAGATTTGCCATATAATAATTAGAAAAGAGAGGACCTAAAGGAGATCCCATAGCAATACCATCTATTTTTGTATAAATATTGCCTAAGGGATCGTGAAAGGGTACTTGTGTGGTGCATGCTAATAATAGTTTTTTTTAATATAGTGGGTTTAATATTGATTGATGGGAGAGTAGCATGGTTGTATACATCACGGATAATGATGTCAATTGTTTCCTGGACGGGAACATTTGTGAATAAGTTTTGGACATCCAAAACTTACTGCCAAAAAATTGAAAATTGGAATACCGAAGCTGAAAAACTGAAAACAGAATTGAAGGAATTTTTTGTGGTGGTTTAGGCAGATGTACCAAAATGATGGCTAAAGTTGAACTAAAAAACGACATCTAGCTAGTATTAAAAAAGAACAGAAATGTACCTTTTTGCTGCGTTGGAACAAATTAACAAGGAACTTGACAGATTTGTAAAAAACTGGAGTGCTATCAAAGGTAGAGTACAGTGAATGGGCCGCCCCAGCGGTCTGTGTTAAAACAAATCGAAAGACATACGCGTTTGCGCTGATTTTTCGAGAGTATTGAATGCTGTTCTGAAGGACTATCACTACCTTCTTTCTAGTCAGGAAGACATTTTTGAAAAGCTAAATGGGGGGGAAATTTTTCTCTAAAATGGACCTTAGCGACGCTTATTTGAAAATTTCTGTTGAAAAGGTGAATTCGAAGTTATTATGTATAAATACACATCGCGGAAAATATAAATTCGAACGTCCTCCGTTTGGAGTTAAGGTAGCGCCAGCAATATTTTAGCAAATCATGGATACTATGCTGAGCGGACTTGACTTCGCAGTCACTTATTTAGATGACATTCTGATGAAAATCCAAAGCGTAGTCAAACATAAGGATCATGTCCATAAAGGTTTTGCTAAAATTCAAGATTAAAGTTTCAAATTTAAAGAGACCAAATGTGATTTTTTCATTGAAAAAATCAAATATCTAGGGCACATAATCGACAAGGATGGTAGGAAACCGAATCCTAAACGAGCTCCCGCGATTAAAGACATGCCGGCGCCCAATAACAGCGTTTCGTTGCAGAGTTTCCATGGACTAGCAAATTATTACCAGGCATTCATACCAAATATGCATGATTTCCGTGCCCCGCTTAATGAACTATTAAAAGAAGACAAAACCTGGGTTTGGACAGCAGAATGCCAGCAGGCATTTGAAAAAATAAAGAAAACACTAACGTCAGACTTATTTCTTACTCACTACGACCCGGACTTGGAAATTGTTATTGCCAGCGACGCTAGTTTGTATGGCATAGGAGCATACATTCTTCACAAGATAATTGAAGGAATAGTAAAACTGATAGCTCACGCGTTGAGAGCTTTGCTTCCTTAAATTATTAAAGGATTATATTTGCAGTCGCGAAGTTCCATCGCTAAATTTACGGACGACATTTCACTCTACAGACAGAACACAAATCATTACCCATCATTTTGGGCTCAAAGAAGAGTCTGCCTACTCACACAGCCAACAGACTTCAGAGATGAGGTACAATCTAGTTGAATTACAATTACTGGAAGCTACAGTGCTCGCCTCCCTTCAATCTGAAGGAGAATTAAAACCTACTCTTTGTAATACAGTAAGGGAACTTCCAGGCTCTCCACGATGAGTATATCAAGCAGACAAAAGCGAAAAATGTTGAAAAGGACCAGCCAAATACGAACGTTTTTTCTATATGCGATGAAGTGTTACTATACAGGGAACGCGTCGTGATTCCAGCAACACTCCAGAAAAGCATTTTTGATTTTCACGCTGAACATCCAGGGAGTACTAATATGAAAAGTTTTTTTCAAAATGTTCAAAGGCAATAAATATTTTCGGGAGATGGGTACAATCGAAAGAAGAATTGGAAACATGATATATATAATAAAGGGTCCACAATTCACGCGTAAAAAGACCTCTAAACCAACTTAGGAAAAGCCTAACTGACGAGGCTGGTAACAGGTTTACTGAGGAAACAACTAGGGATGTAATTTAAGACAGTTTTAATATTCCAATCCCTCTAACAGCTCCCGAAATACGCCGTTCGAAGAGAAAAAAGCAAAACAACTGATATGATAGGGGTCAATCCTCAGCGGAAAAGATATTGAGACCACAAACAGATAAAAGTTTCAAAAGTGTTACTGCTAACTTGATAAAACAACTCAGCATCCGAACTTTATTATAAAAAGAAAAAAAAATTGATAGACTCCTGCGGGGTTGAGATTTTAGGACTGGGTGTTATGGTGCACTATTTACAAAAATGGACATTTCCTCTTTCCATAAATACTAACCTGAGTAACTTCCGGGGAGGCAGCTGGGAGACAGTCGTGAGACAGTTGTGAGTTAGTCAAGACGCAGCGTTCGGACTTACACTTCTGTTTTGCAGATTAACACTTATTGTTCTTTTAATCTAATACATTGTTTGAATCTACCTTCTTGTTTCCATGTCTTATTTCCGGGTCATAACAGTCCACAACAACTTGGCGACGAAGAGCCGCCACAACATTTTTTAAGTACAATATACCTTAGTACCATAATTATTTATAATTCTAATTCTCACCTAAACATTCCAGCCCCCTACCTACTATACCCAGAAAAAATTAAAAAGTGACATGCCTTGACACCAGACAATTCTGCTTCATTGCACGACCAAAATCATCACCTCCATAGTTACCTAATTCTCATTTTTGATTGAACATTATTTATACACATACAAGCATATTCTCTACCTACTACTTCTACTCCTACTACCACTTCAGTTTCTAAATAACTATGAATTCATCTTATATTTTCTAAATAAACCATTTTAACAATTTATTTTAAACAATCAACTAAAGAACAGTATTGTTCTGAAACAAGAAAATTTTAGTATAGTGATATATAAATCACTGTATTAAAAATTACAATATATATATATATATATATATATATATATATATATATATATATATGCTTTCATTACTGTATTAAAATTGGGTTCAATATTCATATAATATACAATTTCGCAAATTAAATCTAAAAAAAGCTTAATTGATTTTTTAAATAACCATCGAAAATAAAATTTGAACAAATATTTCTAAAGAAAAATATTTCTATATTAAAAAATTAATACAACAGTCAGTTCAAATTATTATTATTATTATTATTATTATTATTATTATTATTATTATTATTATTATTATTATTATTTCCTTGGATTTCTGTTGTATGTACATTTCCTTCTGTTACCGAACTAGAAACCTTATGTCAGAAATTGCTTTGTGACATTTTATACTGATCATTTTTGTAAAAAAAAATTAAGATCAAATATATTTTACATCGATAAAACTATTAGCTTTAATTATGAGTACAATTTAGTGTATTTCTTTAATGTATGGTGTAGAAGTCTAACGGAATATTTTCCAATCAAACCACAACTGGAATTATCTATGTAGGTATCTCCACTAATTTTCGATGCTCATGGTTTAAAATGATCTTTATGAATATAAAGCTTTCTTGAAACTTTCCTTTTAGCTTCAATTGAAAGCTTATGTTTTAAATCTATTATTTTCAATAAGCAAAATATTCTGGTGTATTTCAAACAGAAATTATATTCATTGGAATATTTTTAATTTTTTTTTTAAATAGTTGATTAGCACCCTTGTTTAATCGTCTTTCATCGCAATGTAATTATCTGTATTAAAACTCTTCCAAAAATAACATAGACTTTTCCCAAACTTTATTTGATGAGTGTTAACTCATTCAAAGTATAATTAATCTGATTTTAAAAAAATATTATTTACTTTAACTTTAAAATAACACAAAAATGTATTTTTCAAACAAAACAGTAGCTGTTTTTTTAACCAGCATCGTCATGTTTTACGTAACTGACGAGGCGTTTACAAGACTTGACATAATGATTGTTGTTCTACGAATAATTTATCTGTAAAGCATAATTTAAGAAAATGACGTGAGCCTTTTTTATATAATTTTAAGTACTCAGTAATCTTTAAGATATTGGAAAAGAATCTCTGTAATCTAATATTAGGAATGTTTTCACTTAAGACAATTGTGTCCTTAATGTGTTCTTAATAATTCTTATTCATAAAAACGAGTGAATGCTTTTTAATTAAATAACGTCTTAGTTTTATTGCATTTTTTTAAATTTTACAACTCGGATCAGATTTTTGGGAAACTAGTAGTAGTTTGAAAAACAAATTGATGATTTACACTCTCTAAGGAGTCCTTCTTTTAACTAATAAAAACATTTTAGCATGAAAATTTAATTTCTCGAAATTTCATGAAATTAAATAAGTGAGAGGGAGAAATATATGTAAAAAATATATATCTTTTCACCAATATTTTCTTAAAAGATATATTTAAAAAATAATAATCTAATTCAGTGAATAACTCTTGAAAGTTTCCCTAAATCCAACCTGAAAAAAGACGCTAAGACACAAATTATAAAAATTACGTCGATTGCTGACGAAAAAAAAAAAAAAGAAAGAAAATTTTAACCAAAATTTTCACCGTACTAGAACGGATTAAAACTTTTGATAACATCATAAGAAATATTTTGAACTTTTCTCTCATTAATAATATAAACATTTTGGCGATAAAACTTTGTTTTTATTTAGCCTAGGACCTTTTCTCATCATGCCATACTGCTTTTTTTCTTTTTTTCTTTTTTTTCGCGAAAAGTGGAGATATTGATGTCCTCATGTGCCACATTTTTTAGATTTCCACTTTTTGAGTTTTGTATTTTGATAGTTTTTATAAAATCTTCAAAGATACATTGCAATCTGCAGGAACAGCAATGTCAACAAAAAAGCAACTTCGTTTTTTGTGGTATTTGATCACAACGTCTATGCGATTAGCTTTGAATTTTCAGTCTGTGAGTATTATAATGTTCCATAAAATTGTTACAGATCCTATCTTCGTAATTGGGCTTGGGTGTTGTTCATACGAGTTTCCTTCACATAAAAGTTGCTTATTTTCCAGTGTCGATATTAGACACTCTATCATGCCGAATTCTTTTAATCAGAAGGTGCTAACACTGTGTAACCTGATACAAAATGACTAATGGTTTCTGGATACTTATCACAGAATCTGCATTTCGGTTAAGAACAATTTTTTAGTATGTGTACTTGATAATTTATTTCTAGTTAGCAAACATTGACCCTGTACAGTAGAAATAACATCTTCGGTTTCAGCTTTAAACTACATAACCCCTGATGATTTTTTTTTTTGTCATGAGTAGAGTATTGCACACGAAGAGGATTACCTTGCCAACGTTTCTGCATTTGGTACATTGCATTTGCTTTCTTTTTTAGAATCTATGCCGCTTCGGTAGCTGCATTATGGTTTACTAGCGCTTCTACACGCACATGAAATTTCGTTTTGAATTTGCTGGCTTTCTTTATTACTGAATAATGTTTATATTTCTTTTATGTTCTTTGACACAGATCATTCTCCAGTCTTCTGTTGTTTTCATGTATCTTTGTGTTATGGGTCCTTACCTGTTACTCCAGAATTAACTTTCCTAACACTATATATATACTACGCCTCTTAAAAGAGAGAGTCGAGTTGGCAGTTGTTCACTCCAAACCAAACTGACAGTCATACTAACACCTTCCACATTTTGTATTGTTATTTATTGTTAATATATATTTGTTATTTCTACCCTGGTGTTCGTGTTGTTCTTTTCAGACCTTAACCTGGTCCATAACAGTGGCGACGAAGATATTAAAGAAACGGATTCTACGCGGAGAACAAAAGAAAAAATCTTTTGGTATTTGGTCGCCCATAACAATGATGACTAAGATACTGAAGAAACGGAATCTACGCGAAGATAAAAGACACCAGCCATAACAGCGGTGACGAAGATATAAAGAAACGGATTCTACTTGTCGATCATAAAAGTAATCGAATTCTACGCAAGAAAAAAAAATTTTCACCAAGTTTCCAGAACAAAGGGCGATAAAGACCTGAATTCTACACTGAGAAAAAAAATCTTTTACTCAAGTACACAACTCTATTATAACGGCGCGCCCCCTTGCCCACGCTCTGAATTCTGATCCAAGGAAGATACGCCGAAATCTTGTTAGCTGTATCTTTACCACGTTAAACCAGGCCGGACGCGCGTGTACATTTGATTAGCAAAAACAAAAAAAAATACGGCACCAAAAAAAAAAAAAAATAATAATTTCGATAACGCCTGAATAAGTTGCAGAAAGAGTTTTTATATAAATAGAAAAAAATAACAAACAGAAACAGAATATAACAGTCGTCGAATTTCTATTCTCACAACGGAGCGAAAGTTTTCGTTTAAGAATAATGTTTGTTCACTTCAATCGGAGCTTTCAAGTTTCCCAATTTTTAAAAAGTCTTATCAGGGCTTTTCACCGAAGCCTTACGGAAACAGCCGAAGTGGGATCTCTGTGCGGTGATGGTAAATTCGTCTTGTCTCTTTGGCGGATATCCATGCCTTTAACCAATGAAATAGCAATATTCTGTTGACGTCATTTTTTTTTTCGTCTTCTTCTTTTTATTCAACTGACTACGTCAAAAATCCAACGTTTATGCTGGAAATTTTAATTCAACTTATCTCCCACAGTAATCAAATATGACCTCTGTTGCTCTTATTAAAAGCCCAGATGCGCAAAATCTCCTTTTTCTGCGTTTTGTGACAATCCACCGCCATTGTTTGAGGAATTACAAACAATCGAATTTTCATTTCTTTTCACTCACTTCTAGCTGGTTATCAGCTGCGTCAAATGAGAACTTCCGCTTGTCAATAATGCGATGACCTTCGTCTGACTCCGGCTGGCTATACTTTGTGCAACAATGCATCTGTACACACGCAAATGTTTTAATTCATATTTATTCTCGGCTTTGTCGGAAAATAATCTGCACAATTAATAATTTCTTTCGCTCCGTCGTACTAAACTGAGGATTACATTTTCCACATGCAAAAATAGTGTTACACATGTTGGAACTAATGAAAATTAAATTCAAGCAACTACAAAATAATGAGGAAAGACAGATGAGTCTCGAAGAAAAACGATTAGAAATTCAACAGAAAAACGAAGTAAAACAACTCGGACTACAAGAATTACTACTACGAGCAGTGACAAATAAAGGGCAAAATTCTGAAAATGATTTGGCATTCTCGCAAAATGCTATATGGAACTCAATCGAAGACTTTACTTATGCACCTGACGAAGAGAAAACCTTCGCGGCTTACTTCAGAAGATATGAAGATTTATATGAGAATGATTGCGGGAATTGACGCGAAAAAGTACGTCTACTACTTAAGAAACTAAGTGAACAAGCGAACACACTAAATTCGTAGACTATATCCTACCGAAGAAAACGAATGTGTTGACTTTCGGGGAAGCCGTAAAAATCTTAACGGAATTATTCAGTCCGAAAACTTCGCTATTCCACAAAAAGTGTTAATGTTTAAATTTAAAAAAAAATGATAGCAAAGACTATATAACATTCGCTTCCGTAGTAAACAAACACTGCGATGACTAAGTTATCTGAACTCAGCGCTGACAATTTTAAATGTTTGATATTCGTCCAAGGCCTGGTTTCGACTAAAGACGCAAAGATCAAACGAAGAATTCTAACAAAACTTGAGAGTAAACCAGAATTGACGCTACAAAAATTAGCTGAGGACTGTCAGAGATGTATGAGCGTAAAAATAAACTCGAGAGATATCGAAGAGTCTGGCGACACTCCCATACGGAAAGTACAACGGAAAACACGTTTTTCACCAACCCCCCACCGCAAAAAAAATCAAACCAAACCAGTTACTTTACTAGAAAAAGTCAAATGAAACCTCAAAAGAAACCACCACCCAGTCCATGCTATCGCTGTAGAACTCTGCATTAGTACAAAGATTGTCCATACCGCTATAAGACTTGTCTCTCGTGCAATAAAGTGGGATATAAAAGTTCGCACTGTAGAACAAAGAAAGAAAATAAAAGCAGAGTGACAGTCACTAGAACTGACCAAATGGACAGGATAAATATACAAAAATACGTACAAGTGGAAATATTAAACAAAAAAATCAGATTGCAATTGAATTCTGGATCCGATTTAACCATTATTAGCCTACAGACATGGAAGAAATTAAAAAACCCAACCATGTAGAGAACAGATAAAATAGCCAGGTCTGTAACAGGAAGAAAAATCAAATTTGAGGAAGAGATTATCAAAAGCCGAGAAGGGAAAACCAAGGAAAGCAACCCTTGTGGAACCAGAAGAATTAGACTCAGACGATAACTCTGAAATTGAGTGGGAAGAGGATGAGGAGGTGCCCCTCTCCCGAGAAATTGGAAGAGGAAAAAGAATCAGAAGGAGAATCAAGTGAATAGGAGTAGGAGGATGAAATACCCCTCTCCCAGTTACGAGAGAGATGGAGAAATGGAAAGGTAGTAGATTCCCAATCGACAGAGAACAAGGGGATCCCAAAATTCACAGTCAGAACTGCCAGAAGAAAAGGGAGCGCAATTGCCTGAAGAAAAAAGAGAAGGAACTCCCTCTTCCCAGACCTCGAGACAATTAGTAACTGAAGAGGAGTCAGGGATAGAGCCAGAATTAAATCTAAGTAGGGTAGGGGAAGAGAGGAAGGCCGTGTTTGGAGAGGATGTGTGGGCCGATGGCGTGTCGCGGTGAGGTTGGGATCGTTCGGCAATGCTGCTGACTGGCCAGCAGCGGTGTCGCCGGGGGGCGCAACCACCGTGGCATGGACGACGTCCACTTGTTTGAAACAAATGCCCTACTAACGAATAATTAGCCATAGGAGCGACTGGAGGGAGAAGAATAGCGTAAAACAGAAAAGGGGGTAAACAATTAAGTGAAGAGAAGACTGGCTAATGAATTATTAAGGATTACAGAAGGAGATCGGTCGAAAGTGGTCTGGTAAGTGGCATAGAACAAGGAAAGTTGCCGGACAGTGTCCGAATTTCCGATGAAACAAACCCAAACCAAGAAGAGGTTACGTTGGCTTCGAAGTATGAGAGGGGGAATGCAGCCAACGTCCATAGAAAACAAATTTCTAACTTCAGTGGAACAGAAAAAAACAATATCCAGGAAGGACAAATCAAAAAAAAAAAAGGAAAAAAAGATACCTCTATTCACACACACACACACACACACACACACGCCATTTTTGTTGTTGTTGTTCTTTTTCAGATTGACAGTGGAGACATTTTGTGGAAATTTTTTATCGAAACTGCATGTCTGGCTTTGAATAAAATTTGGACAGGACCGAGAATGAAGAAAGAAGAGAACTTTATCCGTTGTTTGCAGAGATTTTTAAATAAATACTTTATTGAAATTGCATGTTTAGCTTTGAATAAAATTTGGACAGGACCGAGAATGAAAAAATAAAAAGGGAGAACTTTTTTTGTTGTCAGCAGAGACGTTTTTTTTAATGAAGATGTTATTGAAATTGCATGTTTAGCTTTGAATAAAATTTAGACAAGACCAAGAATGAAAAAAAAAGAAAGAGTAAAAAGAAAAAAAAGAACTTTTTTCAATGGCCTGCAAAGACTTTTTCATATTTGCATGGTTAGGTAATATTGAAATTGCATGGTTAGATTGGATACAACGCAAATAAACCAAAGATGCAGAATGAACCAAAGGCGAAAAATGAACTTTTCCAATTGAAGTGACTTTAAATTTGATGAAAGACTTTTACCATATAAAAAAAAGAGAGGCGAGAAAACGATGATCGTGTAAAGTTGTGAGTTAAGATAGTGTCTCGGATTTTCTTTTGTGTCGTTTGAATGCTTAAAACGACAGAGAGGAGAAGGTGAGGGATGTGACACTATCTCCCGCGGTAATGCTTTCCCTTCTTCCGCAGGGATACTTTCCTTTGGTTGGTTTAAAACAACGGAGAGAGAAATCGATACTGGTAATGTTATTAGAGTTCTATTGCGTCACGCGATGTGAGCTTAGGAAAAAAAAAAATTTATTATTTTTCAAGTACTTCTAAAAGCCGGGAGCATGAAATTATTTTGGCAAAAAATACATTCTCGTCTTTCATGTTTGTATAAATTTCCCTTTTTTGGAGTTGAAATGTCGATTCCGCTAATCTGAAAACGAGTAGATAAAACAAGTGTCAGAGTGATTTGTCACCCGAAGGCCAAGGCCGCTGGTAAACACAGCAGTCCGTAATAACCCGAGGTACGATGTGAGTTGGCATAATCTCATTGGTTGAGCTAAAACTTTCCGCAAATCGAGTGGGCGGAGACCGATTTCATTGGCTGAAGGCTGTGAACAGGCCGGATTCCCAGAGAGGATCGAAATTGGTTATAAAAATAGATGCTCGACACGAAAAGTAAGTTGGGTGACAGTTTGAGTCGGAGTTTTTGAAGAGATTTTTTAGCAGAGACCCGCCGCCGATTCGGCACATTCCATCAGATTCCGTCAAGAACCCGAAAGAACTTTGCTGTTTTAAAAGTTACATAGAAAATTGACAAACCTGATTATAGAGAATTAATGAAAAGACTTTAATGAAATACGTGAAGAGACTTTGGCGAAAATTTGAAGAGATCTGTTAATTTCAACGCTAACGAAACTTAGACATTTTACTTGAAGATTAGAAGCTATGATGCTTTTGGCGAACTTTCTCTCTCCGTTGTAAATATCATTTTCGACAACTGTATTCCTGGGAAAAGAAAGACATTGTTGGGGTCTTTTTTTATATAAAGACATTCTTCGTGACTCTCCATGCGTGTTCGACCTTGTTGGTGTCGTGTTTATTTTTTTTTCAAACCACAAGTGTACACCAGTGTCCGGACTGACTTAAAGGGACGATTGAAAGATGTGACCTCTGGGATCTAATCACAACGTGGGACAGTGGCCTGTTGTTGCAAAAGAGGTTCTGTACCCCAGCTTTTGTGACGACATCATCGGACGAGATCGTCACGACCAGGTGGCAGAATCACAACTGGGATCGTCACGACCGTCAGCGAGAACGAGCGTCACATTAGACAGACGGGCAGCCCGGCCTGAGGCGTCACAACTGGTGACGTTTCGACCAGGATCTGGCCTGAGGGTGGCCGGCCGGCGTGCAGAATGTTACAACTATCCTTTCTCTAGTTCAGAGGAAGTATTTGCAAAGTTGAACGGAGGATTTTTTTCTCAAAGACAGACTTGAGCGAAGCATATCTACAAATACCAGTAGACGAGGAAAGCTCGAGGTTTTGTGCATAAACACTCACAGAGGGTTATATAAGTTCCAGAGATTAGCATTCGGGATCAAGGTCGCGCTGTCGATATTTCAGCAAATAATGGACACTATGCTAGGCGGACTGGATTTCACGACCGCATACCGCATACCTTGATGACATCCTGTTAAATAGCAAAAATATTGAACAACACTGGGAACACATTCAAGAGGTCTTCACGCGGATACAAAATTACGGCTTTAAGGTAAAGAAAAATAAATATGACTTCTTTATAAAGGAGATAAAATACCTGGGCCATATTATTGACAAAGAAGGAAGAAGACCAGACCCAGAAAGAGTCACAGCAAAAAAAAAAAAAAAAATGTGCTTTCTCCTTCATTTGGTTATGCTGTATTCCCTCTCTTTCGCTGGCTCCTAGGTATTTTTAGGTTTCTTTATGTTCTAGTTCCTTAATTTTTGTGACAAAATCTAGATCTCTTGAGTGAATTTCTGTAATTCCCTCTTTCTTGAATGCTACTTTTGAACATTTATCTAATACGAAATCCATACCGATGTCATCGCTGAAAAAATTTGCAGTATTGAGTAAACACTTCAACTAAGTGTCATCTTTGGCAAAGACTTTGACTTCATCTATGTTGAATAGGTGATTAAGCACTTTCTTGTTTACTTTGTTTCTATAGTTATTACTGTTT
The DNA here is from genome assembly GCA_037127315.1 of Ascarosepion bandense. Classification (NCBI taxonomy): domain Eukaryota; kingdom Metazoa; phylum Mollusca; class Cephalopoda; order Sepiida; family Sepiidae; genus Ascarosepion; species Ascarosepion bandense. The sequence goes on along the minus strand of JBBBDQ010001664.1, from coordinate 1,014,334 downwards.
AGTTCATGCGTAAGGAAGATTAAGGGCAGACAGAATAGAATGAGCGACAGGAACTCTCCTTAAAAGATTCTTCCTTGAATATTCAAGCGATTACAAGTGGCAGTGCCTATAATGAATTTAGGAATAATGTGGTTTCCCAGTCCCATGCTATATTTAAAGAAATGACAGTTCCAAAGCCTTAAGGATACAAGAGTATGGCACACTATCAAAGGCTTTACAGTAATCTATCCAAGATGTGCTGAGATTTCTATCTTTTCCTGCAATTTTCCTGGATCATAATATATTTATCAATATTTGATCTTTGCAACTATATGAACGTCTTTGATATCCCTTCGATTCCAGAAGAATCCTGTTTTCACCGATTATTATATTTTTCTTTAATTTCTAAAAAGCAATTTTGAAATGTGCATTTTCAATATACGTAAGCTTGATAATAAACGAAAAGGTTTTTTGACCTCCAGGCAGTATTTTTTTCGACGTATCAATTTAAATATTTGTAAAGACGTTGATATTTTTTATTTTTCCAAAATATTTTTGTTTAAAAATATCTAATTGTATTGATATTATTACTTTTCTCAAATAAGGTTAATTGGCATGTTCATAACATTGTTTGAAGCCTTTAAAATTTGTTTAAACTAATTACTGAAGTTTTATTAACTGTAAAGTGGGATATTTCAAATAAGGTGGCATTTACATTTGTAGGTTGCAAGTAGGTTCAGCGAAAATAGTAACCGTGTTGAGAAAATTGCTCGAAAATAATTGTTCGAAACTATTATTCGAAAACAGTTATTCGGAAAACATTTATTCGAATTGCAAATTGTTTAAATGATAATTAATCGATAGGACAATTATATTAAATGATAATTATTCGAAATACCTGTTTGAAATAAGTATGTGATATGCCTTTGAGTCGATGCTGATTTACCTCCAACTAATAACGCCCTTGAAGGATGGTACAGGGCTTTTTGCAGCAAGTGTCATTCTATCATCCCACAATATAAACATTCTTAGATGCTCTTAAAAGGGAACAGGAATTGCAAGAAATTCATATTGCAAAAGTAAGAGCAGGTTGCCAAAATATCAAGAGCGCCAAGAAATACCGCTATGTGAATGAATTTGTTTTAAAAAGTGGCATTCTTTAATGAGTACTTTTCATTAGTTAATTATTTGCATGCAGTATCATGCAAATAATTTAAGGTTACAAGGATTTTTATTACTAAATTGTTTTTAACGATATTTGTATTTCGAATAATTATCATTTGTGTATTTCTTCTTTTGATTTTTACATTTTTATTGCAATAAACAATTTTACAATTCGAACAATTATATTCTTAAGAATAACTATTCTTTCGATAATTTTTAATTCAAAACTTCGAATAAATGTTTTTCGAATGATTGTTTGCGAACAACTATTTTCGAACAATGTTCACATAATCATTGTAACCACTGATGCCATCATAACTTTTAAGAATGTAAGTTTGATTGGCTAGCATTCTGTCATTCTGGTTATCTGTTAAAAGCCAGATTCTTTAAGTCACATTGATCATCTCTTTGAGAAGATATTTTTTATACTTTTGGCATTGTCTTTTGACATATAGTTTTCTTTTCAGCAAATTATTTGCTTTTAAAATCAGCGTGGCAATTAATAACAAAAACAAAGAAAAAAGTTTTTTATGTCGTTTTTTTCTCAATATATTTATTAATATGAACGGAAATAGAACTGAAAAATCATACAACTAGTAACTTAAGAATTTAATATTTGAAAGCATCTCAAGAGAATAATATTACTGTCCAGAATTGCTTTTGCATTGTCTACGATAGTTACTGTATCTACTCTGGGGAGTAGGCAATCTCATTTCCAACTATCAAATAACAATCGCTGTTTGCAATAACGCTAAGACAGTACATGAGTTCACATTTCTGGCTTGTTTTAATTTTATGAAACGGCAATGTCAAATTTACCAGTTGACAAGAAATATCGGCGTAAATATATTAACGTTACCCTAAAGAATCACGCGCAGAGTTTTCTCATGATCATGGCACTGGGAATAAATTAATTCCAAATTCTAATGCCGAATCAATATAATTTGTCATTGCAAACCAACTAAAAGTATTTTCTAAATTAAAGCAAAATTATTTTTAATAATAATAAAAATAATTAAAAATAGTACATTTTTATTTTGTTAGAGAAAAAACGATTAGCCGTAGAGTATTAACCGTAAAAACAATTATGTTTATTAATAAAATATTTGTGATCGAAATTTACAACAAAGGAAGCATTTCAATTTGATCATGCGATTTTGATATTTCAAGTCATTGCTCATTTTTTTTTGTTGTTGTTTTTTTGTTTTTGTAGAAGCCTGAAGCATTATACTTAGGAATTCGTTATAGAGTTATCATGGCCAAGGCTTTGTTTTAGAGGACTGTTTATTTTTAGCTTCAATTTTTGGGTTATTTTGTTGAGTGAATACATCAAAATGTGATGATTCAAGATAAGTAGGATCTAAACTCCACATTCTGATCAGTAAAAATAAGCTTATGATAACTTGTATTAAATATGTAAAATAAATCTATAGGAATTGATCCCAATTTATTCATAAAGCATTTGCATCTTTTTCCAAATACCAAGTAACAGATGTTGCAATTTAAAAATAGAAAAAATAGATTGAGATATTTTCTTTTGTTAGATCCAAAGTAAAAAAAATATATATAAATTTTGTTCAAGCGATTTAAACTTGTCAGCTATTGGACAAGAAAATAATTATGCAATGTGATATCAGTGGAACTTAAAATTATTGATTGCCGATAGTTCTTAACTCGCTTCAAAATCACTTTACCTATTGTAGTGAGTTGATGAATGTTGTTTTAAGATATTTTGAAAGTACATACTGATTAGCTCAGAACTCTGTAACAATGATAGCTTCTATTGATATATGACCATCTTTTAGCAAATTACATTTTGCTAAATTTCAGTATAAAATGTATGAGACATTTTCAGAAATTTTCTGTTAATTAAAGAATTGCACCTTACCAGAAGAATTTAATGAATCTCACTCTTAAAGTATTAATAATAAAATCTTTTTTCAGAGATTTAGAAAAAAGAAATTGATTTTCAAAGATTTGCTGGACATTCTAATAATGAAAGAATCGATATATATATTGAAATATATATATATCAAAATATATTGCAGCGAAATACATTTACAGATTTTGAAGTCAGCTTTTTTACAAAATATACAATTTATTTCTGATTAGCAAGCATCATAATTTAATTTCGTAAAAATATTGTCAGTTCCTATTTGTCTTGATAAAAATGAAGATAATTAAATCTTCTATGATTGTGTTTGCGGTAAAAAAATATTTCCTTTGGATTCGTGATTATTTTGATAGAGAATAATGGAAACTATTTTGTTTACGTTTTTGTGACTTGAGAATTCAAAAACATATTATGATATATTTCAGCAACAAGAAAAATCCCTTGTTGTGTATTAACCTGCTGAATTATAGGGACAAAGTCTCACCACGCCAGGTGTCACTACTGTGATTTCAGTAGCAAGTAGGTTGTTACAGGGTGGAGTAAATCTACTTGTGCTAAGGTTTTGTTTAATATCCCATATAAGAATTACAAGACTATGTAAATTGTATGTGGTAAATTTTACAAGCTTAATATTGATCTATAAAACGCTTTATATGGATTTTGAATAAATATTTTACGTGTTTTCTTATCAAAAGAGAACTTCACATTCAGCCTCAAGTGCACATTGTTTTTTTTCTGTTGCATATACTTAGAAAAATATAATCATTTGATTAAAATATGTTTAAGAATTATTAAAAAAAATCGTAGACGTAGTTGTAGCCATTCATTTACTGGCAGACCTTAAGTCAACAACCTGAAAAAAAGGTTATCTGAAATGAAAAGAAAACATAGAAATAAAAACATACTTCTTTAATTTACTCTTTCATACTTTTCTTGAAGTCTTTGCCATTGTTGAAGTGTATGCTTTGCACAAAAAATCAAACTTCAATTATAAATTGCTGAACTTTCATCGATGCTAATAAAACTTTAGACACGATCAAAGGCAAAATCGTTACAGTACTTTTGGTCATTGTTAGTTCATTATTAAGCATCTGTTTTGTTAGCCTAAAGACATCCAACAAGTGAATTTAAAAAAAGTATAGAAACGAATATGTAATAAACATTAAGTTCAGTGAAAAAGAAAAAACATTTTCTTCTGAATGTCGAACAATTCTATATATATATATTTTTTTTTACTGTAAAGTTTATTGCATAAAAATGAATTGACTCATTCCTCAATTCCTGAAATTCCTGCAAAACAATTAAAATAAAGAAAGTAAATCTTACTTGGCTTTTCTATTTGTTCAACAAATACATAATCAGAAAACAAGAAACAGCGAAAAGAAAACGCTTCATAAAAATGGTCATTTGTGAATATATTTTTATTTTTATTAATTCAATACGAATTTCTTATCAAGTGATATTAATGATTAATTCCTTTTTTTGAACTGGAAGAAAATAATTTTGATATCCGAATATGCAAGTACATTTATATGTTTGTATGATATAATAAAAGGAGAAAGAGAGAGCGAAAAAGATTTAGAAATAGACAGAGGGCGAAAAAAGATAGAGAAAGGGGAGAAAATAAGAAGAGAATAATAAAGATACTTTATTTTTTTAAATTCTTGATTAGAAAACTTCCCTTTTTTTTTAATGTTAATGTGCCTTTACAAGTTTGAATCCTATATAAAGCTTTCATTAGATTTTGTTGTTTTTAGCAATCGCCAAAATTTGAATAAAGTTTAACAAGTTCTGCTTTAACTACCATTCATTGTTTTATAAATTAAGTCTCCTTAATTTTGATTGCTCAGTCATTGTTATTAATATCATGTTAAGACTATAAGGATAAATTCAGGTCATGTCTAAAAATTCTTTGTATAATTTGCTTAAAGAATATATGTTTTGTTGGGATTTTAAATCACTTTTATATTTGATAAATTTGAAGATTTTTCCAAGAAAAAATAGAAACAGACAAAAACAATCTTTCATACAGTTTGGGTTATGATTACAATTTACAATGCTATTACAACCGGTGAAGAGAGGAGTTGATTTCTCTTCTATTTTTCACAAATATGGACGTACAAAAAATTGCATAAGTATATGGGTAAGAAACTTTTATTAAACTTTGTTGGAATCGATATTTTTACAATTTCTCTTCAAGAAGTTTTCAAAATCAGTACTTAAATTGAATGGAAATAATGTGTGTTACGAATATGAGATTATCGATGAAACATTATTTGTGCATTTAAAGGTAACAGATTCGATCCTCCAACGCTCTTGACATAAGTCCCCCCTCATACACGCACCCACACATACACGACAAAAAACATTTCTTCACATACATAGATAGATTAACTTGATTTTTAAAAAAAATGTAGTTTTGCATCGATAATGATACATTTTTTTTCAAATTTTGGAAATGCTTATTCAGAAATGAACTTAGTTTGAAAAGCTTGGCGTCAATTATTTGGTAAGAATGAATTTACCCCTGATAATTCAGCACGTTTCACAAAATTTATAACGCATGTTTATGTGAAAGTAAAATCTGATTTTGGTATATATTTTTTCGATGATAAATTTGGGGACAATTTTTTAGGTATTTTGAAAACTGAAAAATTGGATGCAATTGTAATGTATTGTAAATAATCTTCATCTATGATGAGGATTATTTACAATACATTTGTACGTCCGTAATTATCACTGAAATAACAAGTTCCCTAATTCAAGGGAAATATATCTTATAAATGTAGGTTTTGATAACGAATAAAATGAAATTAGTCAAAATATGAAAATAAATTTCAGGGTTTTTCTTGGTTAAATTAAAATAGATATTATAGTAATATAGAGATTGGAGAATTTTGATACAGAATATTTTTATTTGTTTTATTTCTTGTTTTGTTTTGCTTTTGTTTTGTTCTTTCTTCTTTTTTCTATTTTGTTTAACAATGACTTTACTTTTGATACGAATGATGTTTTAGGGTTTAATGTATATACATCTTTAAATTTACTGCGTTTAAAAATTAATCAGTAAGGCTTATTTCATAAAATATTGCAGTATTCTTTTTTACAGTTGAATTTAAAAAGATTCTAAATAAGCTTATTCTAAGTATAAAACGAACATTAAACGAACATTTCTTTTCTCCCTTATTGTCATGAGCAATAATTTGTTTTGTTTTAATGTTAATGTATTTTGATGCAAATAGGATTTGATTTGTATGTTTTCATAATAATCTTTGAGTAAAACTATTATTTGCAAATGCTTTTAGGATTAGTTGACCTTACCTACATTAAGTGAGTTCCGGAATCATCATTAATTATTATGGTTAATTTGTTTTCGGCCCAACTATTCCCAAGATGGAATGGAAAATTTACAAATGAAATAATGTCATCGAACTCAGCTTAACAGCTCTTAGGTATATCTTTCTATTTTCACAAAGAACGCGCAAAGAACTTAAATTTGATTAGTATACACATGCACACATATGTACGCACACATGCACTCATATATAAAACACGTCTGTATGTATGTATGTATGTATGTATGTATGTATGTATGTATGTTTAATCTTGAAACAAGAAAATAGGTAGTCTGTTTTTAACATGTCAATAAATCCCAAATATATGTTGCTATCTAAATCCTTTGTTACCTGCATAAAATAATCATAAGTACAGACATTTCAACTAATAGCTAAAGTTTACATGTTTCTGATGATAACTTTCTATGGTCGTGCTCAGTGTGGCTAATTTTCACATTACGGTCAGTTAATCTGAGCTCCAAACGTTCGTCTGTGCTTGAGCGTCTTGCACAGTTATAGGCTCGGTTCATGACATGAAGACGATTGTCACTGATCTCAAAATCCACGTCTGCCTTTGTATCGAGGTTGACACTGCGTGTTTGACTGAAAGCGCTTGTTCGCGTATCAAAAGATACTGCCCTATTGTACTTGTAGTTGCGAACATATTTGCTACCACGCACACACGAACATATCGCCAGCTTGAACATTTCGCGAAAGTTTTTCGACATGAAGGCGTAGACCACTGGGTTGATGCAACTGTTCATATATGACATTAGAAAAAATGCCTGCCGCATCGGTTTCAACCAGCCAACATGTAATACAGGAATATAGTCAAAAGCTGTTAGTACATTCTGGATCAGGATTGGCCCCCAGCAGATAGCAAAAAGTAACACCACAATGAAAAGCATCTGCACGACCTGAAGAGAAGAAGAACAGTGAAGATATAATAAGTAATTGAAACATTCTATGAAAAACAAAACAATATAAATGTATGTATTAGACAAATATGATACGGCTTGATATTTATTAATAAATGTTAAGAATATGTACAACAATAACCTTCCTTTATATTGCTTATAAGTAATGCAGTCATACAATATTGGTACTTGCTTTGAATTCGATTTACTTGCTACTATATATATATTATACACGCACACGCACACACACACGCACACACACACACACACACACACACATATATATATATATATATATATATATATATATAATCATCTGCAGGCAAGCCTGTTTCGCTGTATCACTCAGTGCAGATAAACTATCCGTGTAGTTTCAAGCCATGATCGAAATCTGACTAGTCATTAGACGAACATCTTATCACTGAGATATCTGCGTACACGGTAGAGATAGGCAGCTTTCACAACAGATTATTCACATGATGTAAACAAACCCTGATGACTGAAAGCATTCAGTTTGAAAGCCGAACTAGCTGCGTTCAATCCAATAACCAAAGTACGTCGCGTAAGGCCATAGTCACCGTTTTTAGTGTCTAATTATTTATCTATTATCAGAAAATTATGGTGAAAATCACTTTAGACATCTTAAAAAATCACAAACACACAAAGCCATACACACATATACATTATTTATATCATAATTATAGGTCATAAAATTGTTTATATTAAATTGGCTCAAGGATTATATCAAATATTGGTTTAGTTTCGATTTCAATAATACCTCTGTGAGTTTCTTTTCTATGTAAATCTCTATATAAAAATTTAAAAGTAATTAATATATAATTCTCCTGCTTAGTCCAGTATAATCAAATCCATTAATGGAGAGCAGAAATAAGAATAAAGTGATGCTCTCATTCACAGTATTAAACACAAGGATAAGTAGATATTTTATGCATTGATGAAGAAAGTAACTGAAATTATAATGAATTCTTTCAATATTTTCTCAGAAGACACTTAAGTTCTTATTCTTGAACATACACATACTTAACACATCACTCAATAAATCCCGAGTCTAACTGATAAAACAATAACTTTTAGCCAAAATTCGACTTTATTCATCAACATAGTTTTCTTCTATAGTGATACACTGATTCCAATCCTTCTCTAACAATTCGATGCTTTTTCTAAAACGATTTGTCTTTGGCCTCAAAATACATCTCAGTTTCCGATATCACTTCTTCATTGGGGCGAAATCCCTTTCGCTGGAGCATTCTTCTGAGGTCTGTAAACAGCCAGTAAGAGCTGGGAGCCAGATCTGGAGAATAAGATGGATGCGGAAGTAGTTCGAAGTGCAATTCATGTAGTTCTGCCATCGTTGCGATCGACTTGTGACACGGTGCGTTGTCTTGAAGAAAGGTCACTTTTTCTTCTTCATTTGTGGCCGTTTTTGGCAATTTCTTCCTTCAAACGCACTAATATCGCCATTGATGGTTCTTCCTTTCTCAATGTAATCGATGAACAAAATACCTTGCGCATCCCAAAATACCGAGGCCAAAACCTTGCCTACTGATGTTTGCGTGTTTGGTCTCTTTGGACGGATTTCACCTGCTGGATTTTCACTCAGTTGACTGCTGATTTGACTCCGGGGTGGAGTGATAGACCCTTGTTTTATCCATTGTCACATATTTACGCAAAAACTATTTCTTGTTATGTTGAAACATTTGCAAACAATGCTCTGAATCGTCAACACGTTGTTGTTTTTGATCGACTGTGAGTAAACGCGGCACCCACTTTGAATATAGCTTTCTCATTCGCAAATGTTCATGAAAAATAGGGAATACATTGGCTTCTGACATGATCAACTCATCTGCTATCTCACTCAACTTCAATTTACGATCGGTCAAAACTAGTTTGTGAATACTTTTAGTTTTTTCCGGTACAACTGAGCGTTCAGCATACCACCTCTTAACCGTTGTTTCCGACGGAGCAGAGTCCGAATAACATTTATCAGGCCATTGCTTTACTTGAACAGTATTTTTCTATTAGAAAGCAATGCTTTATCAACACATGAAATCCAGATTTGTCCATTGTTTTGAAAATTTACAACAGTAGCTCCACTTAAATAACTGTGATTGGTAAACTAATAATCCGATTGAGCTCAAAGTTTGTCACGTGCCATTTAAAGGTTAGTACTTCATAAAAACCATATGAATTTTTTATTTGTAGCGCCATCAATATGTCAGGTTCAGGACATATTGAGTGGTGTGTTATGTACTCAAACGTAAATATTTGAATTCTTATGTATACATACATATATATTTTTTTTAATCGTATCACCCTGAGCAAGGCGGTAACACCACTGATGTGCAGGGGGCTACGTAATAGTGACAAGATTGGAAAAGAGAAAGCCGGAAACTACATCCTAAACAGGGAACAAGGGATGAGCCTCTTAACCTGTTCAATAGACGTGGGTGTGGTGGAAGGAGAAACCTTTAAAGCAGCTTTTCTCTAATGACTATACACCTAATTATGTTAAATAGTTGTTTACTATTCTTAGCTTAAAGTGTCACGACATTAGAGATAAGGCGAGGATCGATCAAATTAGAGTTGCGAATAAATCTGTAAAACGGTATTGTTAACTAAAAACTATTGTTAGTGTGTCACAAAGCTACAAGTACATGAGACCAAGTGAGAATCGAATTATTTTCGAGACTAATGATTTGCCAAACATGATAATCAATAATCTGTAATGGATGATGCCAATTCTAACGAAACATTACTTTCCATTTCCATACCAAGAATTTAATATTAAAAAAAGCAACGTGAAGTTGTAAACCAAACATTTTGTCACACAGCTTCGCACAAGAAATAACAAATAATCTATGTACGTCCACTAAATCGCTGACAAAACAGCATAATATGAAAAAAAGGCCTCAAACTTAAAGTGGAGTTTTTCAATCAAAATGTTTGTGTTATTATTAGGAGAAAAAGATTAAATTTGGAGAATTAACATGTATGGTCATTTTTATCTAATGTTTGGGAACCATTAAAAGCGACCATTAAAAAAGCTCTACTTTAATTTCTTGCTTGTTTTTTTGTTTTTTTTTTTACAAACGTGTAAGCAAATTTTAATAAACTAAAACAAATCTCCTAAATTTGATACCTAAAGTTTCAAAAAGATGAATTAAATAAATGAAAAGTCTTTCATTTTACTTCAATATATCTTTAAGATTTTGACATTAAATGTCTTTTATTAAATTTGTTTGGAGAAGTCGTTTTTGTTTTTGTTTTTTTTTGTGTTTGTTTTGTTTTGTTTTTTGTTGTTGTTTTTACCTACAATTAAAAAAATGTTCTACTTTCATTTTTTACGGACAAACGACAATAAACAAAATCTGATAAAATTTACTATTTCTAGTAAGCATAATGTACTGGTATATTTCAAACAGAAATTATATTGACTGGAATTTATTTATTTGCCATTTAAAAATTTGCTTGAAGGAACTGGAAAATGTATGCTCCACATGATTAAAACTTGAATAGAATAAATAGTTTTAATAATTGTTTATAGTAAAGTTTATTATCTCTTACTTATTATTACTATCATGACTGATTTTTTAAAAATTGTCCTACTTTTAAAACTAAGTAAGTTTGGAGGGGTAACATTTAATTATTTTTACAAAGATATTTAAAACATTTCAAAAATAATTTTATACATTTGTGGATAAATCATAAAGTTTCAATAAAATAAATCAGTTGTTTTATTTTATTTTAGATGACTACAACTGAAGAAATTTTACTCCAGTACAGCAGCATACAAAGAAGCCAATGAATTCTGTGTGACCATATATTTAAGAAAATTCGGAGGATATCAGAATGGGCTACCAAGAACATTTTTAAAATGGTTTCCCTGCAATTACACTACATTCAACTCATAAATTTTCCCTGATATTTAAAAGCAGGAGTAAGGGAAAATATTTTTTTCCATTTTAAAATATATGAAAACAGATGGCCCATTCTTTCGCTTCCAAATTTTCTGTTGCTGTTGCTACCACCATATCTTCTATTGCCTGTTTGACCTCCACTCAAGATTTAACTTTAAACATGCGTGATGCAACTTCAAACATGCCTGATGCAACTGAAAACATGTCTGATGCAACTGCAACCTTGACTGATACAACTACAACCCAATCTAAACTAACTACAGCGATGTTGGATGTAACAAACATTTCCCTTGAAAACTTCTCTGTTGCAACTACAACACTCTCTGCTACAACTAAAACTTTTTCTGCTGCAATTTTAACACAGTGTTCATCTGCCACTTCTTCATTTAAATCCAAAATATTTTTACTTCAGAAAGTGTTGGCTCAAAGAATAGAAAAAATATTATACTTATGAAAAAAAATAAGATCACTTCAGAACAAAATCAGACAAAATAGTTTAAATCAGTTCACTATCAGGAAATTCCATTATGACTGTTTCTTAAATGGAGTTTCTGGTTCTCATGTTTTTGCAAACATTGTCCATGGAACCCTGCTTTTTGGACAGCAGTCTTACTACTGTCAATAGAATGGTGGAAGAGCTTGATTTCTTAACAAATGTCAAAACGTTCGATTCAGTGATAAATGCAGAAATCTACACTTTAGTTTTCGATTCGATGACACAAGATGGAATCATTCACTCATCTTGTGCCTCTGGAACGTCTTCCCGAAGTAACTGCAAATGACTACAAGCGGCATATTTGTGACTGCATCAACAAGTTAGCTAAAGTAGGCTCACTATCTACTGACCAAAGTGTTGATGACAATTTCCAAAACTTTGTTTCGAAAATTAAATCTTGCTTAACAGACTGGGCTCTTGTCACTCATTCAGCAACTTCTTTAATAGAAAAGGATTAACATAGAAGAACTGTATTGCAATTTACATACTTTGGAAGCAATTGCGTGATATACAAGAAAAATCCTGAAAGATTGTGACATCTGCACAACGAGAAAATCAAATGTAAGTGAGTACCTAGCATGGCGATTATTGTAGCCATGAATTTCCTCAAATATAATGATACATTAGAAGTCTTTTTTCTTCAGCAAGGGCTTCCATTGTTCCTAATCCCTATATATATAATTTTTCATCTAGGAGCAACTTACTTTCCCATTTTCGAAAAGTGCAAAAAATTGTCATGAGACTTTCCTCCACAGATGAGACCATTGCAAGATTGCAGTCATCATTTACAGAAGAAGCCGCTATCATAGTGATGCAAGTGCTGAGAATCATAGGGAAATTGTTATCAGGGCCTTGGACGAGTACCTTCTATACCGATGTCACTTCCCAGAAAAAAAAAACCATTAGCACTATGAACACCGTCAAAAGAGTGATTGAAAATCTGAAGGTACAAACTGAGGCCCCATCATAAGGACTTTTTATAACGTCCACTACCAAAGAAAGATATCGAGTCTCTACAGGTCCCCTCATAAAAAGTGTAAACATTTGCGCAATTAATAATAAAATGAAAAGTACTATAAACATTTAAATAAAATAATCTTAACTTGCCATGATCATCATGAGAACAATTATTATTAATAAAGAATAAAATAAGAAATAAAATATTAAAAATATAAATTAATAATAAATTAATACCATAACATTGCATGAATTTTCATAATTTGATAATAAATAAAATACCATAACATTTCATGAATTATTGAGTTACCTCAATATTTATTAAATTTAAAGCTATTAAATATTTAAATTAATTGAAGAAAAGTTTGCATTATTTTTAATTCATTTTTTCAGAAACCATATTCAAACGTAAGCTAATGTAACTAAAACACAATAAAATATTAGATAATTGCTGAAAATATTAGTTCTTTTAAATTACTAGGTAGATATCATTTAAAAGATCATGTGTTTCAAAGGTTGCTCCTCTTAAAAAAATGTTCACATTCTTCCAATGATGCCGTTTTTTTGTGAACCAAACCTAACTTGTTAGTCATCAGGCTGTCATCCTGTCAATTAGCACTTCAGAAATATCTGATTCCGTGACTAAGAAATACCTTTTTCTAAATTTCATACCATAAACAAGTATATTACTTGTTTCAAATCAGATGAATTTAAATTTAACTTTGTTATTTTTTCAAAAATAACGAGTCACAGAAATATATTTTATTTTTGCAAGATTTTTAAAATTGAGAATCAACTTTTGTTTACAAATATGTCAATCGCTAAAAAAGATGGCCGAAAAATTTAAGAATTTAAAAAAGGTGAAAAATTCCAGTCAATATAATTTCTATCTGAAATACGGTAGAGCATATTGCTTACTGAAAATAATAAATGTAATCATTTAGCTTTGAATTAACGCTAAAATAAAAGCTTCAAGAAAACATTAAAATTTAGATATCGATAATGAGTGCAGGTACCTAAAATAGTCTAGTCATGAAATATATTGGTAAATATATACGCCCGTATAGTACAGACACCCGTTAACAAAAGATATGAACGCGTTAAAATCCGTTAACAAAAGATATGCACACGTTCTCGCTTAACAGCTGCAGAACAATAATGTATACATAATTAACAGAGAAAAGCAAAATACACACACACGCGAACATAAGTATATGCACATACATATGTATATGTTTATAGCGAACACAAAGATTGATAGATAAATAGATGGCAACTTGATTTTATGAATCCACTAGAAACTAATGGTAATGTTCGTTCCAACCTGGAGAAGCCGCAATAGCAACTGTTGTAATGTGAGGCTAATAACATTAAATGTGTTTTTTATGGCTTATCTACACTTCGTTTGGCTACTTCCATAATTAAATCTATTGGCCTGAAGCCCAACTGAAATAATGCTAAATGCTTTAACGGATAATCTCTGAACCTTTCTTGTGATCTTTTCTTTTAAGCTGATTTAATAATGGCATTTGTGCGTCTTGGATGAACTGAAGAGGAGTCTACTTATGTTCATGGTTATTTAATCATAACTGTTCTACAACATTGATACACGGAAGACAACTAGAAGAAAAGAAACTGTTAACGCTGAAATTATCTTACCTGCTTTGTTGTATTATCATCTTCGGTCGGTCCCTTTTTTGGTTCTTTGTACATTGCGTTCGGTTTGCGAACAATCGGTGCAACACTTTTTTGTGAGGGAACTTCTGTGAGTTGTTGACTGTCACTGAAAAAACAACAAAAAACAAGAAAAGGTTTTAATTGGATAACTGCTTTCCTGTTTTTCTATTAGATAAATGAAATGCTGTAAACGTTCAGTAATCTGTTCTGACAATTTCTTACTGTGATGCCTCGCCGTGAAAGACTAATGAAAACTAGCAGACCCTTAATAATGTAGCTACTTTAATTTTCATTTTTCTTCTTTCTATACCGTCTCCATTCCTCTCATGACTGTTGTGTGCTAAATAGTATTTTTGACAATATAGACAAAGCCATTTCCCTACTACCAAAGATGTTTTCTAAGATATTTGTGTTTGGTGACTTTAATGGCCATAATGCCACGTGGCTTAAACACACTGTCACTGATCTTGCTGGCATCCAAACCCTGAACTTCTCAATCTCTCACGCAAGTGGTGAACTTCCCATCGCGTTTCCCCAATACCCTTGATTCTGTCAAGCTATACAGCTCTGCTTTCTAAGCAACTCTGATCATGCAGTGGTGTCTGTAAACATTTTTTCTGCCCCTCACTTCATCCACGAACCTCCTGCCAACAGAATATCTTTCTGTTATCAACGTGTGGATTGGGACTCGTTCTGTGATTTCCTTCGTGATGTCCCCTGGAACAAAGGTTTTAGTCTCCTTGTTCAAAAGGTACCTCTGGGATTTTCTCCTGGGTGAAATCCGGTATCAATGCGTTCATTCCAGCAAAGAAATACCTAGTTAAATCTCGTTCATCTCCTTGGTTCAAACCTGCATGCTTGGCTGTTATTGCCCACAGAAATCACTTCTTCTGGCTGTACTGAAGTGACACATGTAATTACAATAGACGCCTCTTTGTCTTTGCTCGTAATGAATGCAAGCGTGTACTAAATGTTCCAAAGTTATTGTGTGCCAATAAAATAAAACAACGTATAACAACTCGGAAATTCAGTTCTAAATATTACTGGTGGCTCTGCAAGGGTGTGCTGAACAACATCAAACCTTCAATCAATTCGAAGTCTTCACATCTAGAGTAGGCCAAGTTGAATGCTTTGCTAGCAAACTCTCTTCAAACTCAACACGTGTCTCGTCTGGAGTAACTACACCCGATTTCCAACATAGAACAGGTACTCAACTGAGTGATATATGCATAACCAAGTTTCTAAATTAGACTACCATAAAGCGTCCGAAGTGACGGAATTCTAGCTATCGTCCTGAATAAATGTGCCCCTGAGCTGGTCTACAGCTCTCTCCAAACTCTACCACTATTGCCTCTCTGCTTTCTGCTTTGCTGCTTGTTGGTTGTCCTCTTCTGTACTTTCTGTTTTTAAAAACTCTGGTGAACACTCTGACCCCTCTAACTGTTAGCCTCTTACCGATTTTCGGCAAAGTATCCGAGACCGAACTGGTTAAGCATCTCATGAACTCCTCTATGATTAACAATATGGCTTCCGCTTCGCCAGATCTACCGCTGATGTGTTAACGACCATCACTGAATATGTATACTAGGCTCTTGATAACGATCGCCAATCTCGAACTGCTCTAGATATCTCGAAAGCGTTTGAAACGGTTTGACATGCTCCAGCGTTACTGTGATATGAACGTCATTTTGAAC
Source organism: Ascarosepion bandense (assembly GCA_037127315.1). Lineage (NCBI taxonomy): Eukaryota > Metazoa > Mollusca > Cephalopoda > Sepiida > Sepiidae > Ascarosepion > Ascarosepion bandense. The sequence continues at coordinate 998,283 of JBBBDQ010001664.1, read as the reverse complement.
GGGTAAGCTTACAGATCCTTTAAAAAAAACGCGGGTATCCCTTAAAGCTCTATGCTGTTTCTGTTTGTAATCACTGATCATCCTGATGTCATCAGTTTCCAAGTAGGCATCTATGCAGATGACACCACCATTTACTACCGTCTCAATAGGGAATCTGCCAAGGCTGACAAAAAGAACCTGGTTGCTGCTCTTGAAACGGATCTCTTATTGAAGCGGCGATTGAAGTGGCTAACTAGAGTAGGAAATGGCTTGTAAATTTTAATGTCTCCTTTAACCACTATAGAGTAACTTTCCTGTCCACCATCAGCATTGCTGGTTCTTGTCTCCTTGAGAGCAACACTCTGTGCCTCCTCGGCCTAACGTTTTCAGTCGACCTGAAGATGAACGACTACATCGAATTTTCATAGCAACTACTCTGGTGAGATTTTCCTCTGGTGCCCTTATTGAAGCGTACTACTAGATTGTCATCTAAGTTCCACCATTTTATAGTTGAACTAATTAAAATATAACCGCCGTTTTAACTCCAAAAGTTTTTCACACCCTTCTCGCCAGTAGAACTCCATTCCGTTTACTTTCTCCGCTAATAGCTAAAATTTTCAAAAATTTATATTACCATTTTCTGTCTTCTTGAATACCGCTGCTCTTTTATCCTTTCCTCAATACCTTCTGAACCCAATCTTTTCTTTCATTGTAATTCTTTGCACACTAGTGGCGATCTCACCTCGTTTGGGATGAAATGATTAAGATAAATCTCATGAGTGTCAAATTTTACTGTATTAAACCAAGCTTAGTAAATGTCAAGAATGTTTTTGCTTTGTTTGTATGGGACATTATTCATAAAAACTTTGTACAATTATAATATCATTGCATTCAGCATAATGATAAAAGATGATTGTTCAGGCCGTTATATTTCAAAAGAGCCATTCATTTGAGAGAAACCATAAAGAACGGTGTTTCAAGTGTAAAGAAAGAACAGAAGTCTTGACCTACAAACTCCACATGACCTGTACGTTTAGATTATGTTAGAATTTAAGAATTTTTACTATTTTGCTAACGAGAAATGAGTTTCTTGGTTCTTTGCTTACATCAAGTTTGCACCTATAATTATTCTCCAGAAGCTATTCGATAGTAATAAAGTAAAGACAATAACTACAGATTAAAAGCCATTTGCTATCAGTCAAAATCATAGAAAATAAGAAATTATCGAATATGAAATCAAGTCTATGTGTCTAATTCGACAGTAAAACTTGAATGTCCGCATAGTTTTTACTTACCTACCAGCTCTCATTGAAGCACGGATGTTCGCAACTTTCCATAGTTCATAGCCAATACTTGCATAGGCTACAATCATTACTCCAATAGGAAAAATGAAAAGTATAACAAACATGTAGAGCTCGTAAATTATTGAATACAGTGTGTTGTCCCATTCTTTGATACACCAAAATGCTTTTCTGCTCAGTCCTACTTCCAGATGTTTCTAAAATTAAAAAGAACATACAATTTAATTCTAAGACATTTCATTTAAAAAAGGAAAAAACAATTTTTTCGGTAAATCAGAAACCATGGAAATCTTCTATATCTCTATATCTTTTTTTCGTAATTATGTGTGGGTTTTTTTTTCAGAACTATTTCTATTGTCGCAAAAGACATGCTTTCAACACCGCCATCATCTTTAAATACCTTTTTACAACTACCAAAATTCTCTGCCATTTTTCTTGCAAATATTCTATTTATGCTGTAGCCTTCTTTTTGCATCTATCTTATTTTATTAATAAAAATAGCATCATCGGTTAGAGTTTCTTGGGATCTATTTCTGCTTTACTTAAACTAATATAACATATTATCAATAAATTCATTGTTTTCAAATGGTTCAAATTTTATAATTAATCGAATTGATTGATATATTCTTATATTTTAATAACATTTTTCCCTCTCAATACTTTTAAATCATCGCTTGAATGCAACCTGCGGTTATCCATTAAATTACTTTCAAACGCTTCACTAAATCACTAAATTTTACTCCAGGAAGAAAATCTTTATTTTAGACTTGATAATACAATTTTGTGTGCAAGTAACACTAAAAAGTGTTTATAATTTTATATATTCAATATATTATTATTTATATTTCGAAAAATGAATGGATTTGCTTTAAGGCTAAATTGTCACTTCATTTTTCACAAGCTGTGAATAATGAGTAAAATGTTTCTCGATTTCGGTGATCTAATGCAAACTTATATTTTGGTGTTAACTGGATAACAACACTAACCAGGTAAACCTATCTACAGTTGCAATTTATAAGACAATTGTAGATAGAGCCATCTGATAAATTCATGATTGACAATCGCCCGGTTCACACTCCACCCACGTCTATTGAAGAGGTGAAGAGGCTCACCTCTTGTTCCTTGTTTAGGATGTGGTTTCCGGCTTTCTCTTTTCCAATCTTTTCACTGTTTTCTTATTTTTTAAATTGGAGTAGATAGACTAAACTATCGCCCGGTTCACACTCCACCCACGTCTATTGAACAGGTGAAGAGGCTCACCCCTTGTTCCTTGTTTAGGATGTGGTTTCCCGCTTTCTCTTTTCCAATCTTTTCTTTCCTACGTATCCCCCTGCGCTTCAGTGGCGTTACCGCCTTGCTCGGGGTGATATGATTAAAAAAAAAAACTAGTTTGTCGACAGATAATGCAATGATAATACAAACTCATCCAAATTTTAAAATTTTATTTCTGCATTATAACGTTTCTTAATGCTTTAACTAAGGAAACATAATCTAAACGTTATTGCATTTTAGGCTTATATCAATGTATAATCTCCAACAAATGCTATCAATGTATAATCCCCAACAAATGTTGTCAATGTATAATCCCTAACATTCTGTAATGCTAAAATATCCTTATTTATTAATGACAACCAAAATTGACTGGTTGCTATTGCGATGTTTTAAAATCTACGATTTCATTCTTAATTGATAAAAACTTCAACCCAGTTAAACTAATCCATTCTATTTTGATCCATTTAGTTTTCTGTTCAATGTCTATCCAATGAATCGCTGTTAACACCTTCCCCAAAGGGTAACTTTTGACATTAATACAAATATACTAAATACAATGAGAAATTTCTTATAAAGCGAATGCAACAGATTCCTAAAAAGTAAATGAGTAACACAAAAAGAAAATGTAGCAAAAAAACCTGAAAAATGGTGAATAAAGTGAAATTTCATGAATAATTTAACGTAATGTCACGATCAGCACCCATGTAAGCCAAATCATGGCTGGATGTTAGGCTTTCCAATGCTGTACAAGTGAGTTTTAAAATATAATTTACAATAAGGTTATTTACAAGCAAAACACCCAATAAAGTTAACCGGCGCCAGGGAGATAACATTGCTTGCTGTGAATATAGATTTTGAAAATAATGAAAAACGGTAATTTTAGACAGACAATAGCAAGTTTTCTACTAACAAATGAATTGCAACGGTTCTTACCCGACCCTTTAATATTGGTAGTGCCAAAATGAATGACAATATCCAGACGATAATTATAACGATTCTGGCGTGGGAAATAGTGCACAAATACTTTGACTGAAGCGGGTGTAGAATAGCCATGTACCTGTAAAGAGAAATATAAAACCGTCAATGTAATTCAATGAAAACGATTGTCTAACAATGATTCCATTGTATGTGACTTGTATTATTGTCGTTTTTAATAAAATAGCCTCATGAGCTCATAGATCATATTTGGTAAGTAACTGAATGCAACAATCACAATAACCACTAAAATGCATCTTGTTATGAAACATAACAGGTTTTATTTGTGCATTAAAAATGTGTATTTAATTCTCTTTGGCAGAAGAGTATCTGACTTCACTTTACTTCTATCAAATAAAAATTAATCAACGAATTTCATGATCATGAAAATTTTTCGTTCTTTTTAAAGTGCAATTTCTATTAATAAAAACAATAAACATGATTTCTTTTCGCGTAAGTTTCTCTTCCTATTTCGCTATTGAAATAACATTTCTTCTTTCTTTTGGTCAAGTAAAAATCTAGATTGACAGATTACCATAGTTATCAATTTTTAATCATTTCACCCCAAGTTATCCATTAAGAGAGAAGAGGATACTGAGTGTTAGAGAATATGAGAAAAATATTAAGGAGAGAGAACAAAAAAAGAACAAAAATTAAGAAGACAGAAGATAACAATTGGCATTGCATTTACATTTTTGAAGATCAAAGTTAACTGGAAAGGAAGAAATCAGGTTAACATAAAATTACGATTATATCTAACCATTTCAACTTCAAAATGATCGGGTTTTGTCGGTAATCTAGTACTTCGCTAAATCCATAAAGTCTATGTACAATAAAGGAAAGTTCATCTGAACAATTATCATGAAAGAAAAGGCACACAAATAAAACTACATTACGGTAGTGATAAAGTGACTGATACCGAGATGCCAGGTCAGATACTTCTTTGGATTTTATCAAGAAACTCTAAAGATATAGCAGACCAGATATGGCAGCAGTATTTAAATCAAGGACTTATAAATATCTAATATAGATTCTGGGGAGAGAAATTGTCTAGAACAACAGGGTGAACCAAATTTCTTATCAGCAAACCTAGTAATTGATTCAATATAACCATTCCATTTCATGTCAGATCGAAATCGTTTGTCCGAGAAAGCGCAATGAGTCACTCTCCGGGGAGGTTAGCATTAGTCATGGTGATGAAAAGTAGAAGGGTTCTCTCACACGAGTAAAAGAGAGCAATTTTGTTAAATTTTCCTTGCCTCAATTAACAACAGAAAGTGGATCAGTTTTAAATCAGCTGCCAATTAGATCTTATCAAACCGTCGCTACTTAAGACAGGAATAAATGGTTTTGTCAGGAGCATAAATACCGAGTTGAGAACTGATTACATCAGGAAGACTGTTGATGAAAATTAGGAACAACATAAATCCAAGGATAGATATCTGGGAGTTGTTTACATTAATGCAAAATGACATAGAAGAGTGGTTGTTCAAGTCAACTTTCATTTCGATATTCGATAAGATGTAGTAAATCGGTCGTCCAAAAATTTCATTAAAAAGCTATATCTTTTCAGCTTGTAAAGAAGACCGATATGCTAAACTCTGTCACCTGCCTTCGATATATTTAAAGCAACAGACCGAGCTTCAACATTCTTATCTAAAGCTTGCTAGACTCTTTCAACAATAACTGTTAACACGTCAGCTGTTGACCTGAAGAAACGCAAATCATATTATCTGAAAGAATACCATGTGAGAGGAGATGCTTAACCAAATTCAGAGTTTATAATAGCCTCTAGCACTTTTCCAAAAAGAGGTAGAATAGGCTGGTACACGATAAAATAGGCTAATAGGCCGATAGTTAGAAGAATCTTACAGTCAGGAACTACAAATGAGGATTTCCAACTAACAAGAAAGCAAGAAGCAACGAGACACTTGTTATACAGTTTAGAGATAACAGGAACCAGTTTTGGGAGCAATTTTTTTAAGGATTATCGCAGGGATGCCATCAAGTCCACGTGCTTTGAGGGCATCTAGATAGCAAAAACTATGGACGGAATTATATGTGTATCACAAAATAAGAACCCAGTGAAAAGTCAGGCAAAGATACTCCAGATGAATCAAGAGAATAATTCGAGGAGAATTTACGAGCAAAACATTAACCTTTCCCATTAATTTATTCATAAACATTTTTCAAAATAATAAAGTTTGAATTTGAAAATATGAATCAGTACAAAATCTATTCAAAAGGAGAAACCATAGACTTCAGCTAAAAGTCAATATTGCTAATATTAATATCATAAGTGTTATGAGTTTATTGTGGATATATGTTTGCTGTTTTGTTTTGTTTTTTCATTTTGCTTCTAAATTTTACGTGATCTAATATGCAAGCTCTTTTTGCACAAACAAGAAACAGTCTTGGAATATAAATTTTATTGCCAAATGTCGTGCTAAAACAGTACAACTTCAGAAATGGATGCTTCTGGCATTGATAGTGATCACTACCTGACATCCAGTTACATTGGCTTATACTATGGCATTCCATTTCTCAATCACTGTAATACGCATTTCTTGGAATCACGTGGTGAGAAATCCCGAGATGATGTTAAGATATCTGCTCAAGCATCCATTAAGTTTCTGAAAATACACATTGAGCCATAATTCAAGAGGAAATTAAACTTATTCTCCCAATCATAACTCGATTGAAAACTTGTGGAACATTCTAAGAAAGAATGTTTATACTGGCAAATGACAATTAATAATAAAAAGTTAACTTAGCAATGATTCTTTCAATTTTGTACTCTATTTTATTTGAAGACATAACAAAATCAATGGATAAACGACTTTTCAGACTAGTTTAGAGAATGAAGCCAACATTTCACAATTTGGTTACAATTTTCTCGTTATTCTAAAATACTGTTTTAGTTTTTGTTAAAATATTTATCTTTGTAAAATTTACATCCGTTCTATATTTTGAAATTTCAACGGACGTACGTATATCCATCTTCAAGTAATATGTAAATATTTGCTATTCATTTCTTTTTAAAAACATCTGAAACTTTCAAAAAATACTAATGTTGTAAATCAAATAAACCTATAAAAATTCGTTCAATATATTCGCAGTGTTTATGAACTTTTGTTGTGTCATGTTTGATTGACATAATAATATTGTAAGTTGTAAGAGAGGCACTAAAATGTTACTATCAATATTCACCGTACTCAGAAGAAACAGCTTTTTTCTTTACAAAAATAATCAGCCGGCTTTATTTGATGTCTGTGTTAATTTGCCAAATGTTTCTTACTCTACTGTTTCAACTTTTAGGAATTCTGAATTTGATGTGCATCTGCGAACATGAAAAAAGGCAGACTGTTTAAAATAACTGAGCTGAAAATATCAACTTTTAGGTGAAAAAAACAAAACAAAACAAATAGATACCATTACTTGCTTTCCCATGATTTTGTGAAAAGTTTATTTGTATTTATCCTTGACGATATTATACGACATGTAAATATCAAATACGATATGAAAACCAAGGTTTACAATACAAATCTATTTTTAAAATACCATAATAAACAGAAAAAAATTTATTTTAAAATATATCTAGAAAATTCTCAAATGCTTAAAACCCTTCTAAAATGTGGAATGCTCATGCATACAAAGTGTTAATAATAATTTTTCAATTTGTCAGTAGAAATTTGCTCACAACAAAATTGAAAAAGTTTTATATTTTTAAAAATATGCGCAAAGTATTCTTCACTATAAAAGATAACACTATTGATTTATATGTTGTTTTTGTTTTTATTTCTCTCAAGGCCGTTCGCCTCAATAAAACAGAGAAAATGTGTGATCACGCATTGCATCTAACATATCGGATTCGGTAATGTTTCTTTACTTGTACGTCAAGTCTTTAATTTTTTTCATTAATTCAGTTTATCTGGACCATACAATGGTAATTTTTTCAGTTAAAACACAGTATATGAGTACACAGAACACAACAATATTTTAGTCTTCACTGCTCTCTTCGTTTTCATGCTAAACTCTCTCTGCACTGAGTGATAATTTTAAAGCGGATTTTGAGAGTAAACTATAAATAAATTGTTAAATTAACATTTTAACACATCTTCAAATGACTTTGTTCTAAGCCATTATATTTTAAGAAACTTAATCTATATAAATATTTTTTGATTTTAAATTTAATAATAATAATACACCAAGTCACATTAATGTCAAGAATGATATCTAAAATCTTCAACTCCTTGGGGAAAGTTCGGTTATAGAGATTATTGGCAGCTCTGCAAGAGTTTACTGAACAACAGCAAATCCGCAATCTTCAAAAATTTTGAAGTTCTGATGATACTTTGCTCGGAAGTTCTATTCCAACTTCTCACGGACTACTATCGAACAAACAATATGGCTTCCGTTTCACCAGGTATACCAGCCACCACTAAATTTGTATATCAAGCATTGGATAAGAACGCCGAAGCTCGAGTTGTGGCTCTAGATATCTCTAAGGTGTTCGGCAGGGTTTGGCATGCTGGTCTTCTGCGCAAGCTACAGGGCTATGGTCTCACAGGACGAATGTTTGATTTAATCCAATCGTTTCTCTCAAACCGTGAAATGAATGTCGTTTTGAATGGTCTCAGTTCCAGATACTTTCATACGAATATGAGTGTCCTATAAGGCTCTATCCTGGGTCAAACACAGTTTCTGATCTTCATTAATGATCTAATCGATGTCATCAGCTCCAAACTAGGTATTTATACAGATGATACTCCCATTTTTGCCCGTCTCAATCTGACAGCTTGAAAATGGCCTCCAAAATTAACTGGAGCAGGAAATTTTAACGCCTTCAAAACTGCTTTCATTTAACCACCATAGAGAATTTTTATGTCTGCCATCAGATGCTAGATTCCAGGAAAATAACGCACTGTGACTTCTTGGCCTCATATTTTCCACTGACTATATCGAATCAATAAATGCATTTAATGAAATGAAATTTGGATTACTGTGTTGTACCAGAAATTTTTTTCTCGACAGAATCCATCTTGTGCATTGAATACTGCTGCCATATTTTGTGTGGTGTTTCTTCTGTACATCTCAAGATTCTTGACAAAATCTAAAGAAGGATCTGTGGATTCCCTCTGTCTTTTCTATAAATATTTTCCTGGCAACTGATCTGGTGATCTTTTCTCTAGTACCACGATTACATGAATTTATGCGTACTATCTGATTGTCATCTAGGTCCCACACTTTTACTGTTGAAACAGCTAAATACAAATGCAACTCTACTCCAATAGATTCTCTTCTCACACTTCCCACGTTCTCTGATAACTACAATCAAAAAATTAAATACAATGTATTTCGCTATCTTTTTTCTTCTTAAACTCTGTTCATTCGTTTTGCGCTTTCCTCATTTCTTCTCATTCTCAGTGTTGACTTTCTCTTTCCCTTTTATTTTCACTTTCACTTTCTCTTTCACTTTCACTCACTGCAAACCCCTCCTGCGTACTAGTGACTTTACAGCTTTACTTGAGTTGAAATAATTTTTTAAAAAGATAAAATCATTTAATGGCTGTTTCAGTGAGATTTAGAAATATGTCAATTTCAAATGTTTTATTTGTACCCACTTCTTCAATTAACGACCAGAATTCATATATAGGATTGTGATTGCAATATTTTGTTAAAGGTATTCAGCTCAAATATTTAACGGTGCAATACAGGAATTTCTACGGATATTTCATTGTCGTAGAACTCGCCATTAATTTAAAAATTAAGAAGATTCATCAGAAAATTAAAATAGAAAAACCGTGAAATTATAACTGGCCAAAACTAGTCTATATTATTTATTTTTATGCATACATGTGTGTGTGATATATTTATATCACACATACACGCTCACACATACACACACACACACACACACACACACACACACACACACACACACACATATATATATATATATATGTATATGGTTATGTCTTGAAGGCTGTCACAATGCGTTGAGTAGAATAAAGATAGGTAAAGAAGTTTTTGGGTATTACCTATTTATTAAATATTAATATTTCAAGATCAAAATCTCATCTTCAGAATGGCAGAGAAGCGTGTGTCTGTCCGAGTGTGTTCCCGGCCTTTCAAAGCTGGTTTTCTGCAGCTGCTGTCATTAATTTTTTTTTTATAATTTTATTTTTACTCTGTGTGTGTGTGTGTGTGTGTGTGTGTGTGTGTGTGTGTGTGTGTGTGTGTGTGTGATTTATAGTTGGGGCCTTTTTGGTCTGATGATATCAGTGTGCTTATATGTGTGATTTATGTAAGTGTGACCTGACCATTGGTTTGACTTTTGGCCGGGTTGAAGAGGATCTATTTTATTACTGTTGTTTTATCTATCAGCTTTATCTGGTGGTGTGTGCGTTTCCGTGACTGTGTCATGTGTGCATGTTTATGTGCGCGTAGTTCTTGTAATTTATTCTACTTTATTGTGTGTGTGTGTGTGTGTGTGTGTGTGTGTGTGTGTGTGTGTGTGTGTGTGTGTGTGTGTGTGTGTGTGTTTCGGTGTGCGCTGTGTTATAGGCACCTCCACTACTTTGCTGGGCGCGGGACGAATAGCATAGCGTAAAATTATTTGTTTATTTATTATTTTTACATTTTATCCTATAGGATCGTTATTATTATTATTATTATCCTCTCTAATAATTTTTAAATTTTTATCCTGTAGGATTATTATTGTTATTTTAATTTTGCCAGGTGGCAGGGATAGAATAGCGTAAAATTTTTGTTTATTTGTTTATTCTTTTAATTTTTTATCCTATAGGATTGTTATTTTTATTATTTATTATCCTCTCTAATAAACAATATAATGAAAAAAGGCTTTATGAATGTTTTTTTTTAACTTTTTAAATATTCAGCGTAGGCATGAAGTCTCTATGCCGAAGTATTGGAGGTACCCAAATGCGTTGCGTGCATGTGTTTAGTGTACGCACATACACATACACACACAAACACGCGCGCGCACGCGCACACACACACACACACACATATATATATATATATATATACTCAAATATACACACATACACACACACACGCACACATGAGCGCACGCATCCCGGCATGAGCTGTGTACGCTTGTTTATTGTACGTATGTTTATATGTGTGCGTTAAAATGTGATATCGTGCCCGTGTGTATTCGCTTTATTGTTGTGGTCAGTGTGTGTCATGTGCTTGCTAGCGTTGCCTATTTTGTTATGTAGTCTAGATTAAGCTCTTGTCGATTGTTGATCTGTGGGTGTAGTTTAGTTATTATTAGGGACTCTTTTATGCGCAGGTTCCCTAGGTTCCGCTCTCTAGTCTCGATGTTGATGATTATGTTCTTGTTAGTATTTTTGCATTTTTTAAATGTTTAGTGAAGGACGACGCTTGTGTGTGTGTATATGTTCTTTTATTCTAATGTACAACGGTCTGGTGGTGCCGCCAACATAAAATTCCTCGCATTTGGCGCATTGTATGCTGTATACGACATATACCTGGTGGCATATGCTGGTGCCCGCAATAGGGCAATTGGCCAGTGTGCATGTGGTGTTGTTGCTTGTTTTGTGGTTGGAGTTGAGGTGTCTACGAAGAGTGGGGCCGTAGTGGGCCAGCTGTATATCCAATCCCTCTCTGCGAATAGCTCTACGTATTTTAGCTGTTACATTTTTACTGAAGTGTGGTAGCCTCAGGAAGCAGGTGTTGGATAGGGTGTGACGCCTTGGGCTTTTACTACCTTTCCGTTCCAGGCAACCCACAAAGAACTGCTTGTCTTCAGTATTTTCTTAAAATGTGCATTGTGGGTGTTCTTCTTCTTTGCTGCACTTATTTCGGATACGTGTGAGCTCGTTTTTAATGTAACCAGTCTTAGCGCTGAGAGGGAGGCTGATTGATAATGGGCAAACATATCCCTGCTGTCAGGCTTTTTGTAGAAATCGGTGTGAATGTCACCTCTTTCCGATACTTTTAGCCTGAAGTCCAGCAGTGATAGACATCCACTGCCATCGGGGTGTTCAACTGTGAATTTTATTTTGCCGTACATACTGTTGAACGTTGCTTCCATTCTGTTCGCCTCATCACGTAAAGAGGTGAGGATGAGTATATCATCAATGCATCTCGTGAATAAGGCGTATGAATAACAGGTGCTGAGTGCGCGACGTTCCAGTTGGTTCATGTATGCGACAGCAAGCAGTCCCGATAGGCTGGACACCATCGGAAGGCATGTGGTCTGTTTATAGGTGCGTCCTTGGAACGTAAAGTAGGTGTTGTCTACTATAGTCATCAGGAGTAGGTGAATGTCTGCTGGGGTGAGGTTGTAGCAGTGTAGGCTTGAAGTGGTGATGCATTCCGTTATTAAATCAACCGCTGGGTGAGCCTGTATTGACGTGTATAGCGAATATAGTGAAACAACATCAAGGCTAAATGCATATCGGTTATGCTGTAGCTTCTCTTGATGGATTCCGTGTAGTCTGTGGATAACTTCATCGGAACTTTTGACGTGTCTGGGGAAGGTGGAGAGTACGGGTTTAAGGATTTGTGATAGTAGCCATGATATGTTGTATGTGGGCCCTTCTATGCTAGAGAAAATGGGTCTAATCTGTGGTGTCGTGTTATTTTTGTGTGTTTTGATTAGGTGGTAGAATTTTGGGAGGTTACTGTTCTTGGTGGTAAAATTTAGTCTGTACTTGTTAAGGATTTTCCGTAACTTGCATATATCATTCCATGCAATGTTAATGCGGTGTTCTATTTGGGCTGGGGTTATGTCTGGCTTCCGCATATAGTTGTATGTTGCTGTGGTGTTCGAGAGCTAGCCGACAGCAGCAGCAGCAGACAGCCATCCATGAAAAACCATACTCTGAAAGGCCGGGAACACACTCGGACAGACGCACGCTTCTCTACTATTCTGAAGATGAGATTTTGATCTTGAAATATTAATATTTAATAAATAGGTAATACCCAAAAACTTCTTTACATATCTTTATTCTACTCAACGCATTGTGACAGCCTTCAAGACATAACCATATACCTATTTTACACAAAACTTCAAGCAAATTACAAAACTTTACTATATATATATTACGGAAATCAACGAATTTTAACGAAACTTGATTATAAGCAAACGACAATTTGAAATGAATTGTTTGAACATTATTTTTTATCGATACTCGTATTTAAGTAGATACTGTGTTTTTAATGAAACAGTATTATATATTTATATCTACCGGCCTGATTATTTACGATAAATCTTTATTACAAAAATAAGTGCCCTTCTGCAGGTTTCGAACCTGCGACCCCTATCTATATAGGGGAAGCTACCATTTGATCTTGTAACGTCTTAGACCTCTCGACCACGAATAGCCTCCAGGCCAAACCAGGTTTTTATCGACCCTATATAACACAATTTTTGATCCATCGTAAACAAACATATCTGCTCTGAAATGTCAACAAATGTAAACATGTTACGAAATCAACGAATTTTAACGAAACTTGGTTATAAGCAACCGACAATTCGAAATTAATAAATACGAGTATCGATAAAAAATAATGTTCAAACAATTCATTTTATATATATATATATATATATATATATATATATATATATATATATATATATATATATATATATATTGTAATTTCGTTATTACAATGGTTTATAAAAGCATAATATCAATACACAAAACTGTTCCTCTTCAGGTGATATTTTAAAAATAAATGGTGAAAAAGATTTATTTTTGAAAATATGAATTTATGGTTATTTAGAAAATTAGAGAGTGGTAGTTGGAGGAAATGCATTTAGGCGGGGGTCAAAACTGTTCAATCAGCATTTAGAATTATATAACCATGGAGAAAAACATTTTGGTTAGGAAAGCGGGCAGGATGGGTTAGATCTTTACATGTCACGTTTTAATTTCGTCTGGGTAAGATACATAGTAGGACCTTAGATTTTTTAAATGGGTAGACAATAATTTTTATCAGGAGGCTGAATTTTAGTTTTTGATTTATTGAACATTAGATTCTTTTAAACTACTATCTCTGAGTAAAGGAGATAGAAAGTCAGAATTAGGATTAAATAAGTGTGGTATTCTTAGTTATATTTTATTTGGCATTGTGTGGGTCATTTATTTTATCAAAATAATATTTATTTTTTTTATTTATGTTAGTGTATAAGTTATAAATGAAACATAGTAATTAATTAAATTTTAAAGAAAATTATTTTGTCTGAGTAAGGTATATAGATAAATAATTTTAACAGCAAGTTTAATTTTTTTATGATTAAATAATTATGGTATATATTGTAGTTAAGAAAACTAATTTAGTATTGTGTGGGTCTTTTATTTAGTAAAATAATTATAAATTATTAAGTTATAATAGAGCATGAATTATAAATGAAACATTGTAGTTTTTAATTAAAATAGAATTATTTTTTATGTATAAAATACATTGTTGGAACATAGATTCTCTGAATGGGCGGACAGCAAACTTTTACAGCAGGCTGAATTTCAGGGTGTTTTTGTGTGTGTGTGTGTGTGTGTGTGTGTGTGTGTGTGTGTGTGTGTGTGTGTGTGTGTGTGTGTGTGTGTGTGTTATGAATCAGGATTTTGATAATTGTGGTATACTAAGGTATATTATAGATTTAAAACCAAATTTAGTATTGTGTGGATCATTTATTTTGGCAAAATATTTTTAAAGTTCTATTAGAGCATAAGCTATCAATGAAACATTGCAATTAATAAAATTAAAGACTTTTTGTTAAGGAGCTGGGAATTTTAAGTTGAAATTTTTCGATACCAATAAGAATGCAACATAATAAGTTTCAGATATGTAATTTCATTATTTCTTTTATTCTTGTTTAACTTTCAGTATTTTCTTTTTAATCTCCTGTGTACAATGTCCTCAAGAAAAGTTGAAAATCGCGACAGCATTGTTATCACATGATTCCTTTTAGCAATCAACAACTTTACACACTGAATAGAGTTGTAAAGATTGTTCCAAGAAATAGACATGAACATTTTCAACGATTTCTTCAACAGCACAATAAAATACTCAACTATTCCGCCTTTCTTCTCCTACGCTTCGTAATTTGCCTATTATCAAAAGATGGCTACTGGCTTGACTTGCAAAGATAATTTGATAGCAAAGGAAAATCTTAAAATTCAGTCGACATTTGACTCTTTCGGTAAATTTTAACATACAGCTGTTGTTTAATCAATTTTGATCCTTGAGCTTTTTGTGAGATTAGATTTTATTTAAAAATATCAAGCCAGGCTAACATCTGTTTCTTTTTTTAAGAACTAAATATTTCTTATACGTTTATATTTGAGAGTGAATATTTAAATAGGAGGAAAATTAAACATGAATTTATTGTTGCAAGTAATTATGAATGTAAGTAGAATGTTGCGCCTGATAGGAATAAAGTAATCATTATTTCATCATGGATGTAGGTTGTTGCTTAGTGAGAGAAGAACAGCTTCATTTCTGGTGATTGGTTGGAAAGTCTCGTAAATCAAGAGACTTAGAAAGAAAATAGTTATAAGATTGATAAAAAAAGAGAAGAAAACGGGATTTATTATCAATGTTTAATCAATGACACGTCAATTACAGTTTATTTAGAAATGTTAAATACAATCCAGCTTTTTAAATTTTGTAATTTGAATATAATGGATATAAATAGCCCAAAATATCCGCCCTAAACAAAAGTGCTGGTTTCCGCTTTCTCCCACTCTTTTTAATTCCTCAGTGACCGATATACAAAAGCCACTAACATAGCGAAATCGCAATGAAACCTGAAAATGACAATCACCATGCAGTGTTGATTCCTATATCCAAACTATATACATATATAAATACGAGAGTAGATAGTGAAGTATTTGACGCACTTTCCAAAATCTGACCAACTGACCAAAGATAAGATTTTATTTATAAGGCTTTTTTTTATTTTTGTTTAACAAATTGCAAAGATTAAAGACTGCTATTAAAGTGTATAACAAAACAAAATTTATGTAAGGAAATCTTTATGGAGTTAGCTTTTAGAGAATATTCTTTTGACAGCTTTCAAAATCATTCAAGCAAGCACAATTTCTTTAAGTGTCATTCCCAGAGTGCTTTAAGTTGTTTCCTAACATAGTGAATGATGTCAAAGAAAATTTCTTCAAAAGTTCCACAAACTTATTCCTAACTCAAACTCCTATATTGATGCTGGCTTTATATCGATAAAAATATAAAATGAATCGATTGGCAACATATATATTTTAGGTCGTCAACAATGTGTTAGTGTTTGCGATTTTTGGATGAAGTTTTGAATTCAAGTTTCATTCTAAGATGATTAGATGTTATGAAAATCAATTCGCTTTTCAATTGTTCATTTTATAATTGATCGTTTAATTGTTTATAAATAACCCAAGAAATGTTACGATCCACTATAACTAATTTTTGTAGAAGTCTTTAATTAATTGTACATAGTTTGTTTTCTTTACTCTTTCATAGACTTTACGTTTTATATTTGAATAAACTTTAACTTGGAAGAATAGAATTAAAGGCACAAATAATAAACAAATTGTGGTCTGTATGAGGTGTTTTGGAAACTTATTTACTTAACTCATAAAAGAAAATCATTAAAGACATACGTTCAAAACCATTCTTCTTTAACTGAATTAAATAAATATATATCATTTTTCTGAAGCAAAAAGTTACAGAACATTCTCAAATGAATTAAAAACCTTATAAATACATTATTTTCTTTATATCAGTAGAGATAACCTAGTGATTTCAGTACGTATATAAGTTGAATTGGGTGTGCGGGTACTGTAACGATTATCGACATGGAATGTGGAATCGGTGAGTTAATTGCTTTCAATTTCACACTATTGGTCTTGGGAATAGCATAAATTTATATCTTTTAGCTCTCCCCCAGTTATTGACTAAACAGCAACTGGAAAACACCCGACTACCTTTTTCAAGAAGGCATAGAAATCCACAGATAATGAAGACATTGAATACAATAATTTCCCTGTGTATGGTCATTATTGCATACACTCTGAATAATATGTGATTAAAAAATTAATTAGCTTTTCTAAGGAGAAAAATATTTTGATGATATCTTTCACTTTTAAAAATGTTTTTCTTTGATCGACAATTGTCAAAATCTCAATTACATGCGAATTAAAAAGCAATATAAATTTTTTTTCTTTCAAATACTAGTGATGTTCTTCAAGTAACAACAAATAAAATAAGGTTTATAATTCAAAATGTGTAAGACTGAAAAACACCAAGCGAAAACAGTATAGTAAGAATACATTAGAAAGATGCGGAATTCCTCAAAGGAATTAGCATACGCAGAAAATAAATGTATAACATAAAGGATATAATAAATATATAATGCCAGTTACCAAGTACAGGTGCTAAATATGTAAATCAACAAAATCGCTTAAAAACAAACTGAAAAATAATAAAACTCTGGGAAGTTCAATGCTAAGAATTACTAAATATATAGAAAGCCGTCATTACTGATCAGAGAACAGATCAAGATAAGAGATATCATAAAAGTTGTAAAACGACAAAAATGGATGTGGGCGAAACACATAGCAAAAACAAAGAAAAAAGGATAATAGATAGAGTAAAAGGCTGTTTGGTTAGTACTCAGTGGGGAGCGAACAATGTAGAAAACAGCCGGATACAAGATGAGGATATAAACTAAGGGTTTTTGCCAGTGAGACATATCTAAGAATAATGCAGTCCTGGGATTCACAGAAGTGTTTGAGAAATACCATAATGAAGCAAATTTTACTGTTGAGAATTATTCACTAGACAAACTGTCGTGTTTTTGCACTTATCATTGATTTACACAGCCAAGTCCTACTCGTTTGCACAATTCCCAGTGGATTGCCGTTCATACTTAGTCATGTCTACTTTTTGAGCTAATTTGCTGCGTTATACAATTGTCATTTTCAACATTGTCTTTTCACGGTATATATTTTACTGTGAATGGTAATCTTTTACAAAATTATATCATTAGTCTTTAAGTTGCTGTTGTTAATAAGATTTATCTCTTCAAGTGTATTCTGCGCAACCAAGTTTATATATGTTCGCCTGTAATTTCTGTTGTTTGTTTTTGAAATCTCAGTTACATTTTTTCTAGTTTTTCACTTTGACTTTTTCTCCAATATATGTTTTTTTTATCAATCCGCTGCAATTTCTGTGAGTCATAATCTCTCATTAACCTTGAAAAGCCAGAATACAGAAATAACCCTCTCTCTCCCTCCCTCTCCCCTCTCTCTCACTCACTCTCTTTGTCATTAACACCGAATGACCACCCTTCTCTTTTTTCCCTTTTTATATAGTCCATAATGCAAGAATTGCTACATGCTCACCGATTTCCTCGTTCTTTGATCAAAAACTTTTCTCTTCTCCAATTTAGAAAAAGGGCCTCATATAAAATGATGGATACGGATCCTTTATTTATGCTTTTGATTATATTTTTATTGATGATTCTAGTTTTTAAGATTTTTCTCGTTCTTCTAAGACATTTTCCTTAAATTCTCTTTATCTTATTCTGTTTCGTTGATTTTGAGGTCAATATTCGGAATCATTGCTAGAGTTCAATTTAGAGGGCGGCTCAAACAATTAATAAAAAGAAAATGTACTACAAATAAAGTAAAATAAACTTTTGTTTATTTCCGTAAAAAAAATAAAAGGATTATTTTTTGTACAAAAATGTAGTTGTCCGTAAAGCTATAAAAAAAGGAAGAAAGAAAGGAACTGGGAATGTGAGAGGGAAAGGAAGGACGATGTGTTGCAAGCGAGATGAGAGAAAGAGAGGGTGAAAGAATGTCCACTGATACGTGATACTGCCTGTTGTGTGAACTGCTGAATTCTCTGTGTGTGTGTGCTCCAAGCTGTCCGTGCCTTTCTGTGTTTGTTCGAGCTGGCTACTCTTCCCTCTGGCGTTGAAAGTTTCTGCTTCCCTTTTATCTTGACGGTGAAGCTCCGAGGAGATCAAAAAGTGTGTTTCTTATGTCGAGCCCTGATTGGTCGAAAATTCATATTTTTGACCACGTGGTGTACTTTCCACTACGTCCGAGCTTTTGGGTGCGCCGTCCTTGTTTTTGACCCCAATGGGTATGGTAAGGGGTGAATGTCCGCGCAATTGTATTTTTTTAGATACACGTGGTGTGAATAAATTTTATTGTTTGTGTGTGTGTTGAGTTTGGAAAATAAAATAAGAAACAGCACATCAATTGTCCAAAAGATTGCATTGTTGAGAAAATAAATTTCTACTCATGTTTCATTTTCTTTCTTTATTCTGGGTATCAACAACATTGAACGTTACTCGAATTCTATTCCGAAATTTTGGCGAAAGATTCTGACTGTTTCCAGCTCGCTCTTATTTTGGAAAGATTTTCAGTTTGTTCACATATTAATTATTCACAGATCAAATGATCGAGAATTAAGCTTTTTCGATGAGTTATACTATTTATACACGCCAAGTGCAAATAGTAATGTGTACCCGCTAAATACTAATGTCAGTCAGTTAAGTGCCATACGTGATACACGCCTTGGGCGATCATGTCTCGAAAGATACATGACTTACTGGGCAGAGATAGACTGGTTGCAAGCCGAAGTTATAGGAACCCAATCTGTCCTATTATTTAACCCATAACTGGAGGGAAGAGACGGATTAATATCTTTTCCACGGATAGTTGTGCGCAAGTGAAATACTAATGTATATCCGCTAAATAGTAATGTATTATTACTATTACAAATAATAATCACGATAGTCTTTTTAAAAATGTTTCTTTTAACATTTACCTCTACTAGGAATTCTCATCCTGTACTTAGCCTTAAACGACAATAATTTTTACTATTATTATAATATTTTATTTATTAAAAGTTCACAACAGTAGTAATTAGTGGCTTATACTTAAAGTTTACTGACAGAAATTCTCTGTACTCCATTACATTTCAGTAATACTATCGTCTGGCTCTTCCCTCCTATTCTCATAGTTTCAAGTTGATCCAGCATTTATCCGAGGATTTTGAGGTTTGTCACAGTACTCAAAATGACTAGTACGACTATTACTCCACAACTTCCCTACCTCTCTCGAAATATCAAGATATGTAAACATATTTTCACTTATTATTACTATTATTATTATGTAAAGATTTCCAAAAATCGTAAGAAAGGTATAACTTTAAGGATATTACAAATGTATTGAATGATGGGGAGAGAATGTTGGAAATTGCAAGTAAGTTTAACATAGATGACACAATAGTCAAAAATTGAAATTATTAAAAAATCTAAGTGCAAAAGATACAGTTTTCAATGGTGTCATAAAACTATTAAGGAAATTTAAAAAGATAATAAGCAAGAAAAGCGGATTGATCAGCAATAAAATATTTGAGGAAGCTAGACTTGCAAATATAAACAAAAAGAAAAATGTTGTATACGAAGGATATTGTGTAAAGATATGAAAACAGTCAAACTTGCACCCTTACGTAAACAGCATAAAGAGAAACGTGTAAGTTGGGCAAAGAGTACGCGGAGAATGATTTCTAACTAGTTATCTTTTAGTGATGCATATAGAGCTGCATTAGATGGATCTGATATCTGAGCTAAAGATTGAGTAAACCAATATGATTTACAAATAAACAAAGAAATTATAACCTTCTGAACTAGAACTGTCGATATAAAAATTATAGGTTTCTTTAGATTAGATGATGGTGATAAATATATAGATATTGATAACAGATAAATGAATAACTCCTGATGATTTTTGTAACATCTTGGACTAGATATTTTACGTGGTATACGTCGCAAGAAAATGCGTCAGTCTACTCCTGAAATACAATGCTATTTAACATTCTGCAAGGTTGACTATTATCCACCATGCCAAAACTCTTTCAAAGGCAGCGAATTAATAACGTGGCTAAATATCACGCCATAATAAGTAACGCTAAATTTCAATTCAATAGAAAATATGCGATATGCATTAAAAGTGATGTATATAAAAATGGGAAACAATATGCGAATAAAATCATTGAGAAGCAATAAAATCTGTTGCAAGTACAATCGAAACAATAGAAAAGTTATCGAAAGTAATGACTGATAAAGGTTATGGGATTATGGCTATGTTGACACGTATAAATAATGAATTAATTATTGTATATGGGATAGCGTGTTAATCATATATATATATATAGTACCGAGAATAAAGATCAGAACGATGTTAAGAAGTCTAAATATGAAATAACTTTTTATTTTAAATCTTCAAAGATCATTTTATCAAGGAAAAAAGATATAAAAGTAAATTATATAATTCTAAAATATAAAGTTCAATAAACTTATTTTGATAAAGTTATAAGAATAATTATATAACATTCGAAAAAAATAGATGATCAAAAACATCAGAACGATTAAATAAATCCATAAAAATTAATAATTATTTTGCATTATTGAAAATTTTTGGTGAGGTAAGAATCTAGAATCGGGTATTTTGCTAAATTACTGGCTCTTGCATTGTAAACATGGCGAAAGCATCTGTGACGTCATTGGAACTTAGAAAACTTATAGTCAAGTTGCGTAATGAACATAAACTCTCGATTGGGGATATTTCAAAGAATGTGGCGAAATCTAAAAGTGTTATTCATAGTATTTTAAGAAAACTTGAGGAAACTGGATCATGTGAAACCAAGAAACTATCTGGCAGGCCTAGGAAAACTACTGCAAGGGAAGATAGATGGATTGGTAAAGAATAAAAAAAAGCTAATGCTAACCTTGGCATTAAAATATCAGGGCACACTATTTTCCGAAGACTTAATGAAATAAATCTGAACAGTGGAGTAGCCTGTAGGAAGCCTTACATTTCTAAAAAGAATCAAATGAGCCGATTGAAATTTGCCACTGAACACCTCATATGGACAGAAGAACAGTGACACTGTGTTCATTTCAGTGATGAGACAAAGTTTAACCTGTTCAGTTGTGACCGGAGAAAGTTCGTTCGACGCAATCCTAAGGAACGATATTTGCCTCAGTGCACTAAAAGTAGCGTTAAATTTGGAGGTGGCTGTGTGGCGGTGTTTGGCATGATTTCATTTATTAGTACGGGACCTCTTGTTAGGGTACACGGTAAAATTAACGCAACTTTATACAAAGAGATATTGAAGAAACATGTTGTACCTAATTTGAGAACTGCAATTAATCAAACAGCTGTATTTATGCATGATAACGCGCTATGTCACACAGTAAAGTCTGTTAAGACAATTCTTTCTGAGGAGAATGTTACTGTTGCTCAAAGCCCAGACATGAATCCTATTGAGAATGTTTGGAAGTTACTACATGAAAGAGCTAAGGAAAAGAATCCAACAAACGTCGAAACACTATGGACTAATTTGAAAGGAGAATGAGAGAAAATATCCGTTAATGAATGCAAGACATTAATTCGCTCATGTAGCAAAAGATGTCAAGTTGTTGCTGAAAGTAAAGGTTTTTCACATCAAGTTCTAATGAATTAATCGTTCTGATGTTTTTGATCATCTATTTTAATGTTATATAGTTATTCTTATAACTTTATCAAAATGAGTTTATTGAGCTTTATTTTGGAATTATATAATTTACATTTATATCCTTATTTTTCCTTGTTCTATGAAGCTTTAAAATAAAATATTATTTCACATTTAAACGTTTTCTTAGCATCGTTCTAATCTTTATGCTCACTATATATATATTTGCTATGAACCAGGTTAAGGTCCGAAAAGAACAACACGACCACCAGGGTAGAAATAACAAATATATATTAACAAGAAATAAAAATACAAAATGTAGACGGTGTTAGTACGACTGTCAGTCTGGTATGGCGTGAACTACTACCAACTTGACTCTCTCTCTCTCTCTCTCTCTCTCTCTCTCACTTTTGAGAGGCGTAGTATAGTGTTAGGAAGAGTTAATTCTGGAGTTACAGGTAAGGACCCATGACACCCCTCTCGCAAACTTTTACCTCGCAGGGGTCTTTAATATATTTCCTTTTGGATTAATCATCAAAAGCTCTATAAATTTTCTTTTTCTGTCAGATTTCCGTGGTTCTGAAACTGCTTGAGGCCTTTGCATATCGACTGTGTTAAATATTATGTCCATTACTTCCTCCTTATTCTGAGGTAGACCGTTAGAATCCTCTAACAGCTTCTTTCTGGCCTGATTTAAATACCTTTTATGTGAGAACTTTTGACTCTGAATTATATAAATCGTGTTCCCGATCCGTTTCTTTATTGTACCTGGCTCCCAACAGGATGTGCAGTTTTTGAACATTTTAAAAAAACATTCTCCCTTGTGTTAAATTTTTTTTCGGTACAAACGATGTTGGTGATTGCTTTGTCTGTTTCGGCAATAACTTGTCGAATATCGATCTAATTTTTCGGGCGAATATTCTTCTGCCGGCGATAGTGCCGATCACGTAGTACTGTTCGGTATAATTCTATACATTTGCAAGAATTGGTGTAATGCCTTTTCTGTTTGTACGCCATAAGCTTTCCTTAGTGCTCCTTTTAGTGTATCTACAAGTATTTCCACCTGATCCTTTGACCTTAGGTGATATGGCGGAGATTTGATGTGTTTCACCTGAAAAGTTTCACAAAATTTTTGCAAGTCCGCAGATGTAAACTGTGTCCCATTATCGGTGACTAGACAATCCACCACTCCGAAGCAAGTAAACAAATTATGCGTGTAGGAAATTTATTGTGGTCTCAGAAGTAGGTTTTCTACAACGAAATACTTCTGTCCATTTACTGTAACTGTCTACTACAATCAAGTAATAGAAACCCTCTAACCTGCGAAATCTGCATAGATTCTTGACCACAGTCGATCTGTCTTAGGCCATAGCTTATGAGTGATCGGAGGTGCCTTGGCTGCTAAGGAACAGTCCTTGCATTTCTTCACCATATGTACAATATCTTGATCCATGTTTGGCCAGTACACGTAAATTAAGGATTTCATCCTGTTCTTTCCTGGGTGACCCATGTGGAAACCCTTGAGGATTCTCCTTTGTGGCGTTTTCGGGATTACTGCTGCTTCATTATATAGTAGAACATCGTCACATAACGAAAACCTGTCTGTGAGATGCTTATTTTCTACAATTTTTGTATTCGTTTTTCTTTATAAATTCGTCATTCACTGTTTTGTTTCTTATTTCCTGCAATGTGACGAGGATGTCTCGAATTGTACTGCAGAATGATGTCCTAATATCTACCACATCTCGTAAAGCTGCAGTTACGGAATCTTCTAATGGCTGCGTTTTATATATATATATATATATATATATATATATATATATATATATATATATATATTATAGTCTCGAAAGACCGTCTGCATGCCTGATTTTGTTTGATGGAAGATACTCTAATTTGAAGAATCAAATTAGAGTATCTAATTTAATAGAATCGTTCCCCATTTTAGTAATCTATTAGCAGTGTAGACAGGTAGGCCTTTTTTATCTAAATGTTGTCAGTAATGGCTTGTGGTCCGACTGTAAGGTAAAGAATCTGCCGTAAATATATCTGTGAAATCTCATAACCGCAATAATAATCCACAACGCTTCCTGTTCGATTTGCAAGTATTTTTTCGGCTGTTAGTAACGTTCTCGATGCATGCGCGATGCGTTTTAGTGTTCCATCCGGCATTTTATGAAGTATACATGCCCTAACACCATATGAATTAGCGTCACTAGCGACTCTCTATTTCTAATTTTGGATCATAATGCGTTAAAAATAAATCTGCTGTTAAAGTCATAATGATTTTTTGTCGAAAGTTTTCTGACATTCTGATGACCATTCCCAAACTTTTTCCTTTTTCAACAGTTCGTTTAGGGGTGCGCGTAATTTGTGCAAGTTAGGTATAAACTCTTGATAATAATTTACTAAACCCAAAAAGCTTTGTGACTCGGCTATATTTTTTGAAGCTAGCATGTTTTTTTTCTGGGTCGGGTCTTCTTCCTTCTTTGTCAATAATATGGCCCAGGTATTTTTTCTCCTTCATAAAGAAGTCACATATATTTTCCTTTACCTTAAAGCCGTAATTTTGTATCCGCGTGAAGACCTCTTGAAGAAGTTTCCAATATTGTTAAAAAGTTTTGTTATTTATCAGGATGACATCAAGGTATGCGGTCGTGAAATCCAGTCCGCCTAGCATAGTGTCTATTATTTGCTGAAATATTGACGGCGCGACCTTGATCCCGAATGCAACTCTCTGGAAATTATATAATCGTCTATGAGTGTTTATGCGCAACAACCTCGAGCTTTCCTCGTCTACTGGTCTTTGTATTTATGCTTCGCTCAAGTCTATGTTTGAAATAAAAATTTCCTCCGTTCAACTTTAGAAATATTTCCTCTGGACTATGGAGAGGATAGTGATAATCTTTAATCACTGCATTTAATCCTGTCGAGAAGTCAGCGCATACTCGTATCTCTCCCGATTTCTTTTTCACGTAAACCGTAGATGCGGCCCATTGACTATATTCTACCTTTGCCAATATAACGGTTTCCACCAGTCTATCCAACTGTTTGTCTATCTTTCCTAATGATGCAAAAGATACATTTCTTTTCTTCTGCCTCGGTCGATAAACTTTCCACTTTTTTTTTTTTTTTTTTTATCGGTAAATCACAAAGGCTAAATTTCTGTATCCAGTCAGTTTTAAATAAATTTTTTAGAACAAACATCACATTTGTGATAATCTCTCCCTCAAATTTGTTTTTTCTTTCTGTTGCCGACGTGGCTATTTTATCTGTTCTCAACATGGTCGGTTTGTTTAATTTCTTCCATGTGTGTAGTTAAAACAGATCCAGAATCTCTTCTTTTTTTTTTTTTGTAGTAAAGTAATTGGTTTGTTTGTTTTTTTGGGGAGGGGAGTTGTGAAAAACGTGTTTTTTGTTGTACTTTCCGTATGGGAGCGACGCCAGACTCTTCGATATCTTTCGAGTCCTTTTTTACACTCATACATCTCTAACAGTTCACAGCTAATTTTTGTAGCGTCAATTCTGGTTCACTCTCAAGTTTTGTTAGAATTCTCCGTCTGATCTCCACGTCTTTAGTCGTAACCAGGCCTTAAACAAATATCAAACATTTAAAATTGTCAACGGTGAGTTCAGAAAACTTAAAGTCATCGCAGTGTTTATTTACTACGGAAGTGAATGTTATATAGTCTTCGCTATACTTTTTTGGTAAATTTAGACATTTCTACCTTTTGTTGAATAGCGAACTTTTAGGACTAAATAATTCCGTTAAGAGTTTCACGGTTTCTTCGAAAATCAACTCATTTGTTTTCCTCGGTAGGAAATAGGCTACCAATTTAGTGTGTTCGCTTGACCTTAGTTTCCTAAGTAGTAGACGTACTTTTTTGCATCAGACCAATTCCCGCAATCAATCTCATATAAATCTTCATATCTTCTGAAGTAAGCCGCGAAGATTCTGTCTTCGTTCGGTGCATAAGCAAAGTCTTCGATTGAGCTCCATATAGCATTTTGCGAGAATGCCAATTCATTTTCAGAATTTTGTTCTTTATTTATCACTGCTCGTCGCAGTTGCTTTTATTCGTTTTTCTATTGAATTTCTAATTGTTTCTCTTCGAGCCTAATCTGTCTTTCCTCATTTTTTTGTTGCTGCTCGAATTGCATTTTCATTAGTTCCAACATGGTTGTCTTAAAGTCCTCCATGTTTACAACGTAATTTAATTATAACACAAGCTATCTATTGCCACGAGGAGAGGAGAAAAACTCACTTTTTTCTTTTCATTTTTTTTTCACAATACGTTTTTCACGTACATAAGGTTTATGTGTGCAAAATCTTTCCTTAATAACTGTGTAGATAGAGTTGTGTACTTGAGTAAAATATTTTTTTTCTTTTTTCTCAGTGTAGAATTCAGGTATTTGTCGCCCGTTGTTCTGGAAACTTGATGAGAAAAAAATTTTCCTGCGTAGAATTAGATTACTGTTATGGTCGACAAGTAGAATCCGTTTCTTTATATCTTCGTCACCGCTGTTATGACTGGTGTCCAAAAAGGTCTTTTTTTCTTTTATCTTCGCGTAGATTCCGTTTCTTCAGTACCTTAGTCACCACTGTTATGGGCTACCAAATACCAAAAGGCTTTTTCTTTTGTCCTCCGAGTAAAATCCGTTTTTTCAATATCTTCGTCGCCACTGTGATGGACCAGGTTAAGGTCCGAAAAGAACAACACGAACACCAGGGTAGAAATACCAAATATATATTAACAAGAAATAACAATACAAAATGTGGACGGTGTTAGTATGACTGTCAGTCTGGTTTGGAGTGAACTACTACCAACTCTCTCTCTCTCTCTCTCTCTCTCTCTCTCTCTCTCTCTCTCTCTCTCTCTCTCTTAAGAGGCGTAGTATATATAGTGTTAGGAAGAGTTCATTCTGTAGTTACAGGTAAGGACCCATGACAATATTAATATCCTACGTCAGTGGTACAATTCGGATTGTCATGCGCTACACATTTCTCAGGAGCATTGAATTCACTCGGTGTATGTGGAAGTTTAGGGTACTATTTTTTTTAATTTAATAAGAGTATAATATAAATAGACAAAACTTACATGAAGATAAAAAAATAAATTAGAAAAATTAAAATTAGAAAAACATTTAAATTAAAATTTTACGATATGAATTAAAAGAATGTGGTAATTCATAATTATTATTAATAATAAATATTTGCGGGAAAAAGAAAGCAAGCAGGGAAGAGAGCAATGGAGTGGCAACGGAAAAAACGCATAGTTGTATCTGTGTTAATCTATGTCTAAGTATTTGAGTAAGTATTTTTTATATGGGAGCATGTATTCATCAATTAAATTTTTGGTTAATATATTAGGGTTATTTATTTGATTTAAGATGAGAGGTTTTTCTAAAAGAGATAAGTTACGTCTATTTTATTTTCCATTATAAGATTTGGTTTTAGCGACGATATTCCAGGTAATAATTGGGTTGTTGTTGTTGTTGTTGCTGTTTTTTGTTTGTTTGTTTTTTCCAATAATATATAGATAAAGTGACCCTTTTACTGTTTTTGCTATTGTTTAACGACAACATATGGTTATTGAAACGATATTTCCACTTATTTGCAGTGGCTACAAAATAGAATTTATCGTCGTTATGCGAGCTCTATAAAAAGTAATTTCGGACATGCTAGATAATTCCCTCCTAGATAAAGAAGAGATGTGAAGCAACAGAAATGTGGTGCTAGAGAAGGAGGCAGAGAATACCATGGAATAAACAATAAGGAAAATTGAAACAAAGAGGACACTTATACTTAGAATTAGAAAGAGGCAATTGAAATTTCTAATTCTAAGTATAAGTGTCTTTTTAACAAAAAGAGCTACAAATCACAGGAAGTTTTGGAGTCATGACCACTCAAGTGTTTCCACCAAATGTTAGGTATAATCTAGTACTCGAAAAACCTAAATGTGGCGTATATATGTAAATATTCTTTTACATATGTGTTTTTGTAGTCGATATATCGCTAGTTCTGAAATCCCAAAATTAATTATCTGCAGCTCGCTTATGGCAAGGGGAATATGTATGTTAGGATCAACTTCTTTTGTGTAACAATTAGCAATTAGCCTACAGCAAAAAGATTGCAAAATGCTTTGACTTTAGTCAAAATTTTAATGGAAGTTTTCCAATTAGCAAAGCAGTCAAGAATTTTTAAATTGAGTAAAAATAGGACACTAGAAGCACGTTAATATTCCATAAAATACCAAAACAAATATTGCATAAATTACATAAACCAGATAATGTTAATTTTCTTCTTAAGATAAAAGGTGATAATTTTGACAAATATAAAATAGAATTAAATGAAAATTATATCTAAATATATTTGCTACTTTAAACATATGTATATTTTTATGTTTTTAATTCTTTTAAGAAGAAAAATGAAATAAACATACAATGAAAAGCATTAGATATGAATAGGTAGACACGGGGATAAAATAAAAAAGTAATTGGAACAGTACACATTTGTCGGTATTCTTCGTTATGAATTTGCCACACCAGAAAGACTTTCAGTTGAGAATAAATGTTTTGGATAAGAGAATCTCTGAATCCGTCGGAATTGTTAAATCTGTTATTCTTTTTGTGTTTCACCTGACGTCGGCACCAACTCTCCACCCCTAAAAATCTTAGCCAATATGGCATGTGATTTCCTCGAGTTATCGAAATTTCATTTTTTTCCTTCCACGCGGTTCTACTCTTGTTTCCGTTTAGTCCATTTCATTTCCGGTCTTATATTGGCGATATTGTCTCTTTTTCCTGCTCCTTTGCCAACATTTTGTTCTGGTGTCGCAAGGACTTAATTGCTTCCATTCATTTCATGAAACACAATGGTGTGCGTAGGAACAAGGCTATTCGGAAAAGACATGCCATTGTGAAATGTCACAATAACTAGTCCTATCTTCTTTGCATCTTATGCCCTCAAGCAAAGAATAATATTTTAATTAGACTGCTATCATAAAATTAATTTCGCTAAAAGATAAATATAGCTTTTTCCAAAATTTGGTTCAAAATTATGACAACTAAATGAATTCGGAATTTGAATTTTCAAATTATTCAGAAAGGTGAAAAGTAAAGTAACCGGAATATCAGATTGAAATTTAAAGAGATCTGTATAAGATAAGAAACATCAAAGCCTGTTACAAAATGTACGCTGTTTGAAAAGTAGTGTCGTTTCTTGAAATGTTAAATATAATCTAATACTTGGAAACCAGTGTGATATACCTATTTAAACATTCTTCTATATACGATGTACTTTTAGGTGCCGATCGATTGCTAATATTGGTGAAGTTACAAAAATCAATTATCTGCGTCGTACAAATGGCAACCAAAATGAGGACAATAGTCCGAATAATATAAATGGTGTAAATACTACCTCATATCAGAAATATAGACAAATATCTGCTTTTTATTTATGACAACGAAAATATTTATGGTTGGATCAGCTTCTTTTGTGGACCAAGATTAGTACTTGAGGGGCAGGGTCACAGCAGAACAGGAAATAATATGCTCTTCAATTTTTTTCTCTCACAATTCAAATAAAAACCCCTGATGGGGAGAAACTGCTTATGTCATTAATGTTCGATCATGTTTTTTCAGTTTCCTATGTTAATACCTACAAAGCCAGCCTAAACATATTGAATAGGTGACATCTCAATTTACGATTCCATTACTGATATATAACCTGTACTGTCAAGTAAACTAATATTAGAATTTTCATTATTATCAGGATGAGAGGCCATGTCATTCCGACCAAGAAATATGAGCTTATTTTTCAAACTTCATAAGTTTTCATTTTTAGTATGTCCTTAGCTAAAACATTGTTCTAAATTTAATGTTTAAAATATGTTAATCTTACTTCATGGACATTCAAATAACTATTCATTTATTTGATCAAATTTTGTGACTCGTTTTCATTAAAATTTTATTTAAACTTAAAATTATTCCAGTTGACAGCATTCATCCCTCATCAAACCTTCATTATAGACAAAAATAAAAATAAAAAAAAGGAAAGAAACACATTTGAAAAATTTTATAATCTCAAAAAATTCAATATTTTTCCTAAAGGTTTATTTCAAAATAAATTAATAATGTTTAGGATTTTGCAAACGTAATGCTTACTTTTTGCTTAAATCATAGAAAATTGTTATAATAGTTAACGCACGATAGCCCATGAGCTGTCATGAATATCATAAGTTAACTTCTAGTATCACTCCCAAAGTTCGCGTAGTCTTTTATAATCTCAAAACATGCGTAAAATTTTTAAAAACTTACAAAAAATTGGTATTCTTTAAGCTTAAAAATAAATATCATTACAACCAATAATTTCATATGTTTTTTTTTTATTTACAAAATCAATAGAACGAATTTTATTTTTGTCCTAAACTAGTAGTATGAATAGGTGACATCTCAATTTACGATTCCATTACTGATATATAACCTGTACTGTCAAGTAAACTAATATTAGAATTTTCATTATTATCAGGATGAGAGGCCATGTCATTCCGACCAAGAAATATGAGCTTATTTTTCAAACTTCATAAGTTTTCATTTTTAGTATGTCCTTAGCTAAAACATTGTTCTAAATTTAATGTTTAAAATATGTTAATCTTACTTCATGGACATTCAAATAACTATTCATTTATTTGATCAAATTTTGTGACTCGTTTTCATTAAAATTTTATTTAAACTTAAAATTATTCCAGTTGACAACATGTTTTCATGAGCAAATCATTCATGGTAGTAACACCGAAAGAAATATATCAACTGCATCACCAAAGTAGAAGGTAAAAGCAAATATAGACAGTTTTCGAATTCTTAAATTATTCTGACGAAAAATATATCTTCTTCCTCTGTGTACCATGTTCCTTCAGAACGTAAGCGATGATGGCTCTCCACTTCCTCCTATCCCTTGTTGCTCTTAATATCCCTTCTCCCGTTATTTCATTCAATCCCCGCTCAACCATGCATCTATTCAAGTCCATCAGGTATGCTGTCTGCAACTGTCCCTTGTCCCTCTTTCCATATATCTGTCCCGTGAGCATCAGGTTCTCCAAGCCCTCCTTCCTCATTACATGCCCCAAAAACTTCAGCTGTCTTTTCCTAATGTTAAATATCAGTTTTCTTTTTGTGTCCATCCTCTCCAAAATCTCGTCATTGCTCGTGTGCCACGTCCAAGGTATCCTCGGCATCCTTCTGTAGAAGTACATTTCGGTTGCTTCAAGTCTTTGATGAAATTGTCCAGTATTTGCTGCCATATTGAAGGACAGACATCGCATAGCAATTCACTACTCTCTTCGTGCTATATAAATTAGAATTGCAGCATTTCCAAGAAACAATGTCGTCTTTTACCTTTGTATAGTATAAGCATGCCAGCAGGTAATAGATATTTTGATAAGAATTTTCAAAGTCTTCAGCCATTTTATGGCGTCATAACAATGATACCAGTGAGCTGTCTGTGTAATAAAGTTCAATGCTGTAAGAGATTTCAATGCAAGCAGGTTTCATTCCACAGTCGCATATGTGTTCCTTTTTATCTACGCCATAACACTGCCAAACATTTCTTCAGAGGACGTTGCTAGTGGGTATGAATGACAATTTGAAGAATTCTTTGATAAGAGTACATGTGTTATATACTACTTCGTGTATGGTATATACTGTTGCTACTGTTGGAGCAACAATCTTCTTGGCGAATAAACGACAACACAGAAAAACGCATTTTTTTTAATCATTTCACTCCGAGCAAGGCAGAAATGCTACTGATGAGCGGGGGGCTACATAACTGTAAAAAGATTAATTAGAAAAGAGTGAGGAGTACAAACTATTTAGAAAGGAGCAATAGAAAGCTGAGAATGCAGGTGCGATGACAGATACATAGGTGGAGAGAAAGGGAAGGATATACGGGGGTGGGGAGAGAGTCCAGTGGTTAATAGATAAGTTTTGACATCGCATTTAAATTTCTGGAGGTTGTAGTCGTCAGGAAAGCAAGAATATGGGAGCGAGTTCCACAGGCGGGAAGTGCGAGAGAAGAAGCTGCAGGAGTAGAATTGTCGTCTGCATTTGGTTAACCTGACTGTTGCCAGTCAGGTTGCACGAGTAAACACCTATTGAGGAGGCACCAGTGACTTAAGTTCGTCCGAGCAGAAGCCATGAAAGTATTTATAGAACAGACAAAGGGAGGCCACATTTCGACGGTGGGGAAGTGGCTGCAGTCAAGCCGCCAGATCAGTACCTAGGGTTTGGCACTCTGGCCTCCTATGCAAGCTACGGAGTTACGGTATGACCGGTCGCCTGCTTGACCTAATCGAATCTTTTTTAAATAACCGCAAAATGAAGGTCGTTTTGAATGGGCGTGCCTCTTCATCCTACAGCACGAATGCTGGTGTCCCACAGGGCTCTATCCTGGGCTCGACGCTCTTCCTTATTTTCATCAACGACCTCCCAGATGAGATCAGTTCCCAAGTAGGAATCTACGCAGACGACACCACAATATACTCCCGCACCAGTAAGAAACCTGAGGTGGCGGACCGATATAATCTCGCTGCTGACCTTGAACGGGATCTACACTCTGTGGTGAATTGGGGCAAGAAGTGGCTTGTCAACTTCAATGCGTCTAAGACCAAGCTGTTGTCTCTCAACTATCACAGGCAACCTCTCCTGCCTCCCATAAGCATGAACCAAGCGATTCTCCCTGAGAGCAACACACTACGCCTCCTCGGCCTTACCCTCTTCTCAGACCTCAAATGGAACCACTATATTGAATCCATAGCTAAATCTACTGCTAAGAAGGTTGGGTCACTATGTCGATCCAGGATGTTTTTTTCCGCCTGAATCCATCCTGCATATATACAAGTCAACCATCCGTCCGTGCATGGAGTACTGCTGCCATTTATGGTCAGGCCCCCCTGCCGTTCACCTCAGTGTTCTCGACAGGCTCCAAAGGAGAGTCTGTAATGTGATAGGTGCTGATCTGGCATAATCTTATATTTTTATTCTCTTCGGTGACGGTTGTGTGTAGAGTGGTAGTAAGAGGGAGTACGCACATCTGCACATACGAGGAAGTTGACTCGCTGGAGTTGTCTTCCTTTGTGTTCTCTCTGACTCCTCTGGTTGTTCTGCTGTTTGACCGGAAAAACTCTGATCTTATATAAGCTGAAATATTTCGAATTCCGCTTAATTGCGTCATCACTGTCCAGGCACATTTATTTACCATTTTCGCATTATTATTGCCATTGACCAGTTGCCTTTGCGTCATCACATTCCTCTGCCATTGTTTTATTTTTCTGACCTTGAGAACTGCTGTTCTGGTGCAAAGACAGCCGCCTCAATCGCCTGACCTCTCTTCCATTGAATTAGTATGGGATGAATTGAATAAGAGAATTCGAAGAGTGAGAGTCAGTTTTTAGTGATTTTATTAACAAAAACAAAATCTACAGCTGTTGTATAATAATTGCTTTATAGCTAAGTGCTTATTTTTGGTCAAAATGAAATCAATTACACAGTAGTTACTGAAACTTTATCTTTTACTTTAAACAAATACAAAACACCTCAGTTTAAGGTGTATTTTTTAACTATGCAAAGTGTCCCCAAAACTTTTTGCCTATACCATATGTGTGTGTGTGTGTGTGTGTGTGTGTGTGTGTGTGTGTGTGTGTGTGTGTGTTAAAGAATAAAATACACACCATTTACTTGCTACCTAGATTTCGACCACACAGGTCTATTCAAGCAAGCAGTGGTGTGTACTCTGTTCTTTAACATATTGTTAGTTCTGCATATTTTGTTTAATTGTGTTGGGTGTGCATTGAGATTGAGCACTTTTTTCGAATACCATCTGCTGGTCCAACCAGCCACTATTTGGCTATATATATATATATATATATATATGTGTGTGTGTGTGTGTGTGTGTGTGTGTGTGTGTGTGTATATATATATATATATATACATATATATATATATATATATATATATATATAAAACTATCTTTGTGGCAAACAACTGATTCTCTCATGTTATCCAACAACATCTAGTAAATAATCTCTTTGTCCATTTATCCCTCCCAAGGCTGATAAGACGCGTATCGGTTTCTGTTTTCTTACACACTTCTCCAAAGAATTTCGTATTACTTATTCAAGTTTTAACTTCGCCTAGATTATAAATATTTTTTATTCCTAGTTCTTTCATCAAAACTTTGAAAAATATGGATTGATAACAAATTCTTGAACTGTTTACCAGATAATATTTTCTCATGTCGATAATTATTTCTGTTTCGGTGTGATGTGGGTACGTCTACTAAATCGCTGAAAAAAACAGTATAACATGAATAAAAAAAAGGCCCCAAACTTAATAAAAACGAAGTTTTTTCCATCAAAATGTTTATGTTATTAGTAAGAGAAAATATCAAAGTATTTTTAATTATTTTCTCAAATATTTTAATTCCTTCTAACACGTTCAAAAGTTTGGTAAAAATCTTGTTTTGATTTTAGCGGGTAAACAAATCGTTACGAGAGTTTTGCAATGGAAAACGTAATATTACATAACTCAGTTTTTTCCAGGTGACAAACACACTAATTTGGAAATTCTTGGAAAAATCAAATAATTGTCGAATTTTAATGAAACTTTCAGAACTTATTTAGAAATAAATGAAAGTAATTTTAAATTATTATTTTTAAAACATCTTGGTAAAAAATATTTTTTACATCTGTTACCCCCTTTCCACGCAAATTCATGAAATTTTAATAAATTAATTTTTGTTGGGAAAATTGGTTTTATTAGTACATTAAAAGGTCGTGAGTTTCAGGGTTTCTTCCCCTTACAGTAAAAACATTTGTAAAATTATGTCACTTTTGATCTCCATACACTTATCCTTTCTCGCATCTGTCAATCTTTCAACACATTTTAAATACGGTGGAAAAGTTAAAATATTCAACTCTGTGTTTAAGAAATAGTTTTATTCTAAATTTCATGCTCTAAATAAGTAATACTTGTGTAAATCAAATTAATTTAACATTAAATTTGCTATTTTTTTAAATAATATGTCACAGGTGTATATTTTATTTTTGCAAGATTTTTAAAATCGAAAATTAACTTTACAATTTAAAAATGTGTCGATTCCTCAAAAATGGCCGAAAAATTGAAAGATTAAAAGAAAAATTGAAAAATTTGAGATTCCAATCAATATAATTTCTGTTTGAAATGCACCAGAATAGTTTGCTTTCTGGAAATAGTAAATTTAATCATTTAGCTTTTAATTAAAACTAAAATAAAAGTTTCAAGAAAACTTTTTTCTTATTTTTTAAAATTCAGTTTAAAAGTTAGTTATCTAAAATGAGTGGAGGTACCTAGTGTGATGCTTCCATCTTATTCATTCATTCTTGTCGATTCATAAGCTTATGCATCTTCATTATAAATTGTATAAACTTTCATAAATCTTGTTTGCTGTTAAATGCTTCCTCTTATGAAAATAAGTCTGTTTGGTAAAACATAGGTAATTTTACTATCTATCAATTCATAGCAAAATGATAATATCGAACTTTTATAAATAATAGTTATTTTATTAACAATTAAGAACTGTAAAATACACCGTTAACGAACGAATTGATTAATTTGAAGCAAAAGGGTTGTACAATTTTTCTGAAACTTAATTACAATTAATGTAAAAAGAAATATCAAAATGTTTTGATTTTTTCGAATATAATGTAAGTTGACATACAACTATAGAGGTTAAGGATATCGCAGATAACAATCCTGCGATTTGAACTAGCCATTTAATGTTTAATAAATTAAAATATTTCTCAAAAAACTGTACAATTTAGCCAATAAAGCATACCAACCTTTCAAGGCAAAGTGCTGTCAAAGTGAGAACTGAGCAGATCATGGAAACATTCTGCATGTAATAAGCCAACTTGCAAACAAATTCGCCAAGTTCCCAAGTGAAGGAAAAAAACATTGCACACTGGAAAACAATATTAAAACAAACTATTATTTTTATGAAAATATAATTCATTATCGATTTCATCATAAATATCTTTTAGCCTTTTCAGAAGAAAAGTCTAAGAGATATTTATGATGAAATCATAAGTCAAAAAGGCTTTTCGAATTTGATTCACTTTAAAAATAATTTCTTATTGAAATAATCTATTTATCTCATTGTCTATTGCTGTTGAAATTTTCTAGAAAAGTTTGTCATTTACTTTTAATACAGATTTGTCAGTTGTCATGAAAAGAGAAGATCGAATAAATAAGATTTTAAGAATTAATTATTGACTTCACCGAAATCCAAAATTAGAAATATGATGAAGTGTTTTTGCGCTAAAATTAATTAAATTTATTTTAATGATATTCTTTTCTATTTCCTATGGTCATAAAGTGATGTGATAATAAGCAAAGTGTATTAGACTAAAATTTATAACTTGGATCTGCCAAGGTTGAAAATAAGTGTAAGAATTATTACTTTTCTATGAAATAA
The DNA here is from genome assembly GCA_037127315.1 of Ascarosepion bandense. NCBI lineage: Eukaryota > Metazoa > Mollusca > Cephalopoda > Sepiida > Sepiidae > Ascarosepion > Ascarosepion bandense. The sequence goes on along the minus strand of JBBBDQ010001664.1, from coordinate 961,728 downwards.
AATAGATTCGTATCTTTTCAAATAATATTAGCGTGAAATGAACATAAGCATATTTAAATATTATAACACTTATTTGCACAAAATAATGGTCAAGGCTGGTGAGTGTGGAGGAGTAGGAAAGGATTGAAGAAATTTATTCACGTTTAAAATTACTTTAAAATTAAAATTATTCTAGTTACTAGAAGTAGAAAAGTTTATTGCGTGAGTTGATTGTAAAATTTACTCTTTCTCTCATAGTGTTATTCACTATTTCACTGAAAAAAAAACAGGTATCAAGTGTTTAAATTATTTTTAATTCATTCAAAAGCGGTATGATTTGTATTTTATATCAGTCTGTATTTTACATTGATTCACGGTGGAATTTGATAAAATCTTTATCAAGTGTTAATACGACATGTGCAATAATAAACATGAATTCTTGCTTGAAAAGATTTCATAAATATTATTACTTAAAAACAGGATCATTAGTTACAAACTATTCCTTTTTAACGCTATACGTTTGGTATTGTTATGATAGTATTGCAATAAACTCCCAGTTATTTTATGAAACGTAGAACCTCTGTTTAAAAATGTTACTTGTAAATAATGTCGGAATTGAGAATAATTAATTTACTAGTGCTATTATTTTTCAGAGTATATCGCCGACTTCTAAAATATCTTTAGTATGTAATGTTTCGTATACTGATTAACAACTTATTAAATATCAATAAGTTTCTCATATCTATAATTCGCTTTCTTTTTCTCAGGCATAAAATATTTTCGATATAAAAATGCTATCTCGTGACTTGAAAGTAAAATCGTCAAAAGTGTCTGAATGACTTGCAAAATATTTCACTAGACAAAGAATGTCCTTTTAGTCTAATGAAAAGAAACATCAATTATTAATATTTTTTATTCTTGCCCTTTATTTACCTTTTCTTCCTGACGGAGAGTAAAATCCGAATAACAAAAAAAGAAAATTACATTGATTAAACTGCCGACACCATAAGTGGCCAGTAGAATGTGTGCATACTGATTTGGAGATTGTGTGAGAGAGAAAATAGTACATGTGTTGGCACTTATGAGTCAGTGCAAACAAATTTGTGAATGAGTGCGTGTCAATGTGAGAACGAGTAGAAAAGGATACTTGATTAAGTGCGCGTGTGTGAATAAGAACAGGATAGAGATAAACCTCTATCTAGAGGACTGAATAATTCTCATTTACAGAAGAGATATTCGGCAATAAATGCAATCTACTGCACGCACCAGAGAGAAAGTCTGCGATCCAGTAAATTAGTGAACGAGCAGTAATATGGTTGTCATGTTTTTGAAATTAGTTGGTTAAACAATAGTATGTGACGATTGGAGAGCTTGGAGTCACCTGATTTGATAGATTTTACTTTTCGAAAGATTTGGTTTACAAGACAAGCAAATATGGTTAAGAAATAACACTTTTGTAAGCGGTTTTGTATGTTGGCCTATAAGATAGATAGATAGATAGATAGATAGATAGATAGATAGATAGATAGATAGATAGATAATATGAATTAATATTAAAGAGGAAATGGTTTATAGAAGAAAACGAAGTAGAATAACCAAGAGTATTTTGATTATGCGTAAAAGTAATTGCTACGGTTAGTTTCTATCTGTAAAAACAATTATGCTTGCTTCTGCGTTTGGTTGGATGCGCAGAGTTTTGTATTTCTTCCTATGTATGCACAAACATATTTGAACCATTCTGAATCGAATAGAGAAATTGGCCTCATGCTATGTATTCCCGCTGGAAATCAAAATCCAAGAACGGGCGAGATTTCGCTGATTCCTTGTCAATCACTTTCCATCGTCCATTAGTTTAAAGAATTAACTGTTATTGATTTTATATGCCCTCTGTTGTTCAGGCTACTCATAACAATTATTTCAATTATCTTTTATGAGACACTTAAGAGTCAAAAAATGAATGAATATATCTTGTAATGTAACAATTTAGAATAACGGTAAAAATGATATTGATTTCACAAACATTACGATGTTTCTACAAATTATTCTTCCTTCATAAAAATTTGAATAGGGTTTGCTGACAAATAGAAAATCAATGATGGCGCTTTATCGGTTTTTGCACATTATAGACTGTTTTTGGCTTTATTAATGTTCTGTGTGTGTGTGTGTGTGTGTGTGTGTGTGTGTGTGTGTGTGTGTGTGTGTGTGTGTGTGTGTTCATATTAGATTTTTAAACATCAGAACTTTGAATTTGTTGAAAATGCTTATCGAGTTGGAAGGAGTAGAATCTATACTTCGATACCAGGCATGCAAAACAATTTCAAGTGGAACTATCAAACATTAATAAAAAATTCATTTAACTTTTGGAATTAAATTATAAATGAAAGCACATGATTTTCTTCTCCACTTCATCAATTTCAACTTCGTCAATTTATGTCTGTATTGATAAAATGGAAAAATAATGACTCATTGAGTCATTTTATAACGTTAACCTAAACAGAAATATTTTAAATCCTGTCTTAATCGAAGAACCCACAACTACGAGATAATGTTTTATAAAAAATTACTGGTCAAGATATTCGGAAATTTTATGCGAAAAAAGTGAAAATTTGTTGCAAATGGTTAATTTGAAGTACAATTTAAGAGTATCATACTTTTTTAAAACTTTTGTACTTATGAAAAGTTAGTTGACACTACTTCATACAAGTGCTTCTTCTTCTTCTTCTTCTTCTTCTTCTTCTTCTTCTTCTAGTTGCTAAACAGGTGTTTTAAAGTTTTAAAGCCGTTAAGTATGCACGAATATTCAAGACTGGGGCAAACTAGAAGATGCTCCATAGTTTGTAATTGTAATTTCGTGTACGGAATTACGCCTTTCGGTCCGCGTTAGATGAGTTCTTACATTTTCCAACTCTTCTCCCACGCTACACTACACACTATGCAAGTGCTGCCACTCACCAACATGTGGCTCAGTTAAGAACTTTACTTTAATCAAAATAGGTAATTTGACTGATGAATTAGTTCCATTTATGATATGCAATATAATCCAGGTAGCCACACCCTTTTCCTAAAGTTCCCAGTAAACTAAATTCAACTGCCACTCTTTCAAAACCTGCGTGAGGTTGTCCACTCGATAAAAACCTAAATCCCCAGATATGTCGCAGACATATTTATTTTGATAAGAAATCTAAAATTGTGAAAGTCATTGATATGTAATAGTCAACCGAATTTTAGGCTAGCATCACCATCCAGAAGCCTAAGTGCAAGGACAATGATTCCTTTCCAGAACAATAATTATATGGATTGCTACAATAGCCTGTAATTGATTGATAATGATAATTCTGCAACAATATTTAACTTAAGATTTGTAAATAGATTCTGCTTCAATCTCTTGTCCATCAAAACATCTTCAACTAACGAACAGGATATCCAATGCTATGAAGAAGCTTCTGTTGACATGAACATTTCAGAACTTCACCTTTCTTATAGATGAACTCTCGATTTAAGGTAAGTACTTAAACCTTTGTAAGTTAAAAACCTTAAACTTTCACTAGATAAGCACTATTTCTTTTAAAAAATCATGAACTTCCAAACGTCAATATATTGTTAGCAAAAAAACACAAAAAATAAATTATTTCTCTGAAGTTACTGACTTTCTGGAAATGGTAAATCTCTATGCAAACATTTTTCTACACATAGGATTAAATTTTAAAATCTTAATATCAAGTAAACAGGATTAAGTTTTAAAATCCTAATATCAAGTAAACAGCAAAACTATTTGTCTTTCATAACTGAATATATATCCTTGATATTCGCTACATTACTGAAGAGGACAACATTTTTGCTGATTAACTGTCAGTATAGACAGTAACTGCCAGTATAGACAGTAACTGTCAGTATAGACAGTATCCGTCATTATTGAGCATCGAAAGGATTTTGGGGGGATGAGTTTGTTGTTAGCGTGCAAAAGAAAGAGACAAACAGTTGTTTATGAGGATATGGAGATAACGATTAAGCCTACACTTTAGATTGTAATCCTCAGAAAAAAAGTAGATAGTAACGGATCTTGGGAATGGATCTTCCTTCTTACAGACGAAATGCGAAAAGAATGGGGATGATTCGTCCCAAAGTACATGTCATGATGAGCCTTAATTGTAAACATCAAAGTTGCTGGAACTCAGTAATGTAGCTTGCCAGAACATTTGCTATGTAGAGGCCTATGACATTTTGTCTGGGATAAAGGAGTTGTAGACTGTAAAATATTTAATCACCAACGAGACGAATAGAGGCTTTTTCACTATCAAAACAGGAAAGTGAGGATTAGGCAAGTCCAGCCCAAATATTGCAGTAGTATGACTTGTGTAAAGATAAAGTATAACAGATACTTAGTGTAACGATAGAGGGACCGACACTTTCTCATTATCTTTAGCAATAAATCAAATAATTCTCAACTTGAGATTTGAGGTGAGTCCCAATAAACGTTCAAGGCAAGGGGTCTTCTTCGTTTATCATGATAGGCGAACATGAAATCTGGTTGGTGATAATGGAACATTACTATTTTGATCTTTGACATATCGAAAGTTACAAGCCAGTTACAAGCTCGATTAACTGTTAGAGTTGAAAGATCAACTGCCAGTCTTTGGCCATCTAAATTTTTAACGGCGCATCCATATACTGTTGAATCTTCTGCATAGATATTCACTGAAGTTCTAAAAATCTTCTTTGGTGGATTATAAATATAAAGCAAATAGATCTCGTGGGCTTCAGAAGGCTGGTCATTATGGACCTATCTGTGAGTTCGATCCTCACTGAGTGTCCTTTTTTCGGCCTTGTGCCACATCTAAGCTGCGCGTAGAAAATCACCATTATATACCTATCTGTTAGGAAGGAATTGAGAAAACACTTTAAGAGATACCATAGCTGTAGAGTTTGTATAGCACGTCCTTATGCCTTGTCAAAAAACTTTGATATATATATATATATATATATATATATATATATATATATATATATTCTTATGATGAATTCATTGTTTACTGTCTCACTAATTCTGTACGTAAAGAAACAGTTAAAACAACATTAGTGATCCTTAGCAGAGCGAAATCTATACTGACAGCACAGCCGTTGAATAGGTTGTTCTTGTTAAGGTGATCAAAAATCTTCTTCTTGATCATAGATCATAAAATTTATTGATGACACTAAGGAGACTGATGGGTCCGTATTGATTAGCGATCACTCGCATCCTTAAAAACAAGGCATATATATGACATTATTCATAGACTTGGGACTCAGTTTTCCTTCAGGTAGTGGTTAAAACTTGGAAGGGTTGAAGACAACCCTGGGCTAAATAGACAGGTGCCAATTCCAGACAAGAACATGAAGTCACGTTTTATCTTGTGAAGATGGAGTTGAACTTATGGAAAAATATATCCTAGACCCCTCACTTTTGTGTAGGAAACTACTGTTCAGTCCAGATTCCATTCAAAAAATGGCAATACAAAAATCTTCATGTCACATCTGATGAGGATATAACCTCCTCGGGAGTTACTCTGGGTTTCGGATAACCAGAATCTAGAAAAAGGTTACCTCCAGCACCCTTAATGACGAGACAAATAATCCAGTAAAGAGGAAAATGTAGGCACGCGAAGTAAATACGTGTCATCTGCCCGAAAATCAAGGCAACTAAACTTCATGAGTTAAAATCATCGAGACTAAGCTGTGAAAAATCCATTGGGAGAAGTGGGGTTACAATGGCTGTTCAGAGATGCTCTCGCCACCTCCTAAGCATGTGAACTTAATATTATTTAATATTACTTAAAAGCTAAATTGGAAGCCATTTATAGGTTATGTTCAATGTTTGTAACAAAGAAAAATTATAATTAGAGTTAACTAAAAGAATTAGCCGAACTTTATATAAGAACTGTGTAGCTCGGGCTGTTGGTTTAAACATCTGGAAGGCCGGTCTTCTTCACAAGCTGACGGGATATGGTGTTTCCGGCAAATTATTTTTATTTGATTCAATCTTTTTTGACAAATCGTGTAATGAAAGTCACGTTACAACGGCTAATTTTCTAGATCATTTCACATTAATGCGTGGGTTTGCTAGGATTTTATCCTTAGACCTACTTTGTTTCTTATCTTCATCAATATGCTTTCCGGTGTCATCATTTCTCAACTCTGTATTTGTGTTGAAATCATAACTGTTTACTCTTGTCTTGATAGTAAGTTCGATGTGCCCAACAAATTAAACTTGGCGACTAGTTTCGAAAATGAACTGCAATCAGTTGTTAACTAGAGCAAGAAATGGCTTGTAAATTTTAATTCTTCATAAGCTAAATTGTTATAGTTTAGCCAACTTAGAAGACCATTCTTATTTTCCATCATTATGGAAGACGCTAACCTCCAGGCGAACAACTCCTTGCGCCTTCTCGGTCTCACGTTTTCCACTGATAAGACGTGGAATTATTATATTGAATCAATTTCTAGGTCTGCTGCTAGGAAAGTTGGTTCAATGTGTCGTTCTATACAATCTTTCACGCCAAAATCTTTCTTGCCCGTTTATAAATATACCATTTGTCCGTGCATTGAATTTTACTGCAACATCTTTTTGGTTTTCCTAATCTCGAGATTCCTGACAAAATCCAAAGAAGTGTATGTAATTTTACCGGTCTATATCCTACCGCCATGACATTGGTACTTCAATCGCATGAATGTAAGCATACTACTAGATTTGCAATTGGATCTTGTCTTTTTACTGTTGAAATAGTAACTTTCGAATATTTTTCGCACTTCTCGTCTATAGAACTCTCTTCTATAGAACTCTCTTCACTGTCAACTATGATTTTTTAAAATATAAATGCAATATCAATCGCCATTTTCTGTCTTAATTTATTGTCTTTTCTCTTCAGTAATATCTTCCCATTTTCTTTCATACTCAGTAATCCCTTATATGACATTATATAATCCCTATATGACATTATATAATCCCTATATGACATTATATAATCCCTATGTGACATTATCGCATTGTGTGAAGTGAAATGATTAAAAAGGTTTGAATGTATAAAGTTTTAACTTTGTGAAAGTTTCATTGATCCATGTCTAAAAGAGAAAATAGAAATTCTTCAAAGGGTTTACTAAATTTGAGTGGGTGTAGAAAATAAAATTAACAAAATTAAATCAAGTAAAGTACTTATCCGGCAGGGGGGTGAACGAAGTTGGCTCGGCGATCAGTGTTAACAGTTTATACTAGGAAAAAAATTCAAAATTAAATAAGAAGATATGTGAACAAGCTAGAAGCAAATCCTTATTGGTAATAAAACAATATTATGTGACAAAACAATATTATGTGACATCTTAATGCCTTTTCCCAAAGTATTCATTCCCTAAAAGTCATGCAAAACCTTTGCCAATTTGCCCTACCTAGGAATTACAGTTTCAATGAAACTAAGCAAAACGCATTATTGTTGGTTAGACATGAAACGTATTTCCGTTATAAACAAATTAAGATCAGTTAAATCGGTTACAACTCTTTAGTAGATTTGAGACAGTTTATATCGACATAGTAGACCCAATGTCACCGACCATCACTCACAACAGCACAAATTAATTCCTAGCAAGAAACATCTGAACGAGAACTGAAATATTCACCAGATAGATTGCAACCATAATCATGAAAGACACTTCGGTTGCAACAATGGTTATTACTTTTCTAAATATACAAGTCTGACACTCTTCTTTGATAAATTTTCATGAACTCAAAACAACAGCCCACAATCCAAAATCGGTTGTATTCATTGAAAGAGACACACAAGACCGTTAATTCTATTATAATTGAAATAAAATATAACTGATTAAAAAATAGTTCCAATAGTTGTTTTTGCTACTCACAGCGTATCAATGAAACAGGGCAGCAAATAGGATGAGTCTTATATTTGCAGACAGGCAGGCAGGACTTGCCGGGGCCCGGTAATTGCGGTGGATGTGCGTTGTGGCGCAGTGGATATCGACTCGGAACGAGAAATTGGTAGAGCCGAGTTCGAATTCCAGTTGAATTCATTGCATTCACTTACGCGCAAATACCCTTGGGAAAGGTATTAATCCGCCTATTCCTTCTAGTTATGGGTTAAATAACAGGACAGATTGGGTTCTATAGCCTTGTCTACCGCAGAAAGCAATGACAACCTACTGCGGGATAATCTTCTGCCAAGTCAGTCATGTCTCTTTCGAGACATGATCGCCCAAGCGTGTATCACGTATGGCACTTAACTGACTGACTTATATTTGCAAAAAAAAACATTTCTTTTATTTATACATAGTTTTAAAATGTATTTCTTAATTTTTAGGTGGTAGATGAAATTAATTAATACAAAATGTACAAAACTTCTTAAAACCTAGTAATAACAATATCAGATGAGTCAAGCAAAATATCATTGCCTGTGTCGTTACATCAATGTGTAAATGTGTGAATTAAAAGATGTTTTCAAAATAAATATTTCTTTGCTTGTATTGCTAATATTACTCTCAAAAATGTTTCATAAATACCTATAAATGAGTTTAAATATGAAAACTAAGCGAGGTCTTAAAAATCTAACATCAAATTAGAAAATTATTTCAAACTAAGACAAACGGCATTATGTGCGTGATGAATAGATCTAGAATTCCATTTCATTGGTGAATCAACCAGAAGTTTTAATTATTTATTCTAAAGTTTTGGGCAGGCGAAATTACGTAAAATAATTAATGAAATTGATCATTTTACATTTCGACAATTTAGAACAGATATAAAAACAAACTCACTACAAACAACTTCAGTGAAAATGATTGTTTATAATATTCGTGAAGAATAAGCACTTATTTCTTATGATGACATTCAATTCAAATCGTTAATTCAAAAGAATAAAGTTTGTATTAATATTGTCAGTTTTTATCTTTTATCACTTATTTTTTATTTTATTTTATTGAAATTATTTGAGATATTTCTGAATATGTATGTATGTATGCATGCATATATGTATGCATGTATGTATGTATGCATGCCTGCTCTATGGCACTCTATTCCAGCATAAACCAAAAAAGCGCTTCCAGTTCTGTTTAAAAGAGTCTCTTAAAACCTACCACATAGATTAGATGATCCTCAGTAGCGAAACTGCTGCTTGTGATCGATATCGAAGTGGATGTGTACAATTCATGAAGGCACTAAGAGCTTCCAAGATATTACAATGAGTTTGGAAAATGTCATTCGTGCAGATAAGAAATGGGAAATCCATTAATTTTCATGTGGAGAAATCCATCAACTTACATGTAATTATTGTGGCAGAATATGTCTCTCCAATCTAGACCTTGTTAGCGGCAATTTATGTTGGTAGGCCTTTGAAAATTATGATCATTACTATTAGAAAACTTACAGAAACTGCCCCGGAAAACCTACGAGCAAATTGAATAGACTTTTACAAACCCTGTAGAAATCAATTTAGTTTGCCGCTTCTTAAAAAAGTATTGCACGCCACTTGCAGGTTTCAAGTGTCATTATCGTTCTTAAGAGTGCCAGAACATTGATCAAACATGCGATTGTCATACACGTTTAACGAGCTGACAGACATCATGTATATATGTACGCACAGGGACATAGAAATACTTATGTCGGTATCCAGATGTGATGTAAATCTACTAGGAGTGAGATATCCCTGATCTTCATTAAGATCTCTCTCTAGAAGGAAAACTTTGATACAATACCTCCGACTTTGTTTGCATGCTCTGAAGTAGACATTGTAGACATTCTTTTGGGTAAATATATACGAAGTTCAAAGAGTGGCTTTGGCTCTGTGACTTAAAAACTTCACACTGCCCGTTTCTAGTTCAATTTTACCTCTATTATAATGTTTGAGGCGTCAGGCATCTTTCTAAATGAAAAAATGGCTTTTATGGGGAAATTGCTGAGCCTTTTACCAACCATAGAATCTAAACTAGGGTTGTCATAAATAGAATTCTCTTGGGGGATTTTCTTTTGATTTATTACCTTGGGAAACAAAGTTTAAAATCATTTAATACATAAGAAACAACTTACTCTTATTTAAAGTTGATACTTATTAATTTCTTTTCTTTTCTTTTTCTTTTTGTTACCTGTTGAAATTTCAACTTTTCTATTGAGCATTTTAATAAATTCATAACAAATATTTAACATTGTCCCAAAGGAAATCAGACGCAGGAGAAAAAAAGATATTCTTGACATGATGCAACGGAGACAGAAAATCATGTCAAGACATGAAACGGAATACAGGAAACTACACAAGGAAATAAGCAGCAAATGTAGACAGGCTAAAAAGGAAAGATTCAACAATAAATGTGAAGAAGTAGAGAGATTGAACAGAACTAATAAATAGACATGCACAAAGAAAAAAAGGAACTGACAGGGCAAAAACCATACTCCTCGACAGGATATATAAAATCCAAGGATAGAACCAATATATTGGAGAAAGAAGAAATACTCCAACGATGGGAAGAATATATAAAAGATCTTTTCACGACAAGAGAGAGTAACCGATAATAGACAAAGATGAGGACGGACCGGAAATATCAAAGTCCAAAGTAGAAGCTGCAATGGCCAAACTGAATAAAAACAGCATCGTACCAGACAGCATCGTATTAAAAATGCTGATAGCCCTGGACGAATTCGGCGTAGAGAAAATTACAAAAATAATAAATGAAATTTATAACAATGGTGTAATACTGGACGACCTAAGCAGATAAATTTTCATAGCAGTGCTTAAGAAGCCAGGTGCAAACGAGTGCGCACTCCATCGAACAATCAGTTTGATGAGCCACATAACAAAATACATCATCCGAATCCTGATGAATAGAGCACGAAGCAGAATCAGGCCAGAGATAGAACAAGAATAGTGCGGGTTTGTCAAAAATATTGGAACAAGGGACGCGATATTTATTTTAGGATGCTATCAGAAAGTGCAATACAAATGAAGAAGGACGTGTACTAATGTTTTATCGATTATGCGAAGGCGTTCAACAAGTTACACCACAAAGAACTGATACAAATGTTCAGTAACTTCGACATATTTGAGAAAGACATTAGAGTAATCAAGAATCTCTATTGCAGCAAACTGCCTGCATAAGGACAGAAACGAATTCAACAGATATACAAAGATAGAAAGGGGTATAAGACAAGGACGTGCCTTTTCATCAGATCTATTTAAATTGTACAGCGAGACTATTCTGAGGACTCTAGAAATTATGCCAGGATTCGTCATCGGGGGCCACAATTTGAACAACATAAGGTACGCAGTATTTTGTCTATATTTCTGAGATGAGGTAGTATTTACAGTATTTATATTATTTGAACTATTGCATTTATCTTTGTTGGCATTTGTACGACGTTTCGGCCGTAGTACGCTCAGATGATACAGTGCTGATAGCAGACACGGAAAGGAAACTAAAAGATCTCCTACAGAATGTAGTTGAAGAGAGAGAAAAGAAAGGACTACAAATAAACTGCAAGAAAACCGAATGCATTGTCATCAGCAAAATGCCAAATGCTTTCTAACAGAAGACGAAAAGTGCGACACAGAGATCCGAAGGCGAATTGGCATGGCGAAGGACGAAGCATAGAGATGAACACAATATCAGAAGCTGAGTAGAGTGTTTAGAGACAGAAAAATTTTGCTAGAAACGAAGAAGAGAGTACTGGAGTTCTTCATCGAAGAAATGTGGTTCTACAAAGGATCATGGATCGAGCACGTGTGGTTTGGAAAGGATGGAAACAAAAAAGTAATTAATACTGAGCATCAAGAAAAGACAGTTAAAGTTCCTGGGATATGCAATGAAGAAGTACGGCTTGGAGAATCTGATACTTACAGGCCAGATATAGGGAAAGATAGATAGGGGAAAACAACGTGTAACATACTTAACGGGCTTTAGCAGTGGATGGCAGAGCGGGGGTTTCTAGTTTATTAGTAAAAGAGGTGATGAAAACCCTCAGCCCCATCTACTTTCTACTTTCCCAAATCTAAGCAAATGACCAAACTTCAGATTTTTGAAGGGTTTGTTGATCGAGTTGAGAGCTTTTCATCAATATTTTATAAAATTTTCTTCTTTTAAAATTTTAGTAAACACGGACACCTTTTTACCCTCCCTGTTTTCATTTCATCTATTGCTCAGTGTATGCTTAAATCTCAGACACAAAAGTCAGAAATATTTTGGAAAGATTTCTTTGTCAAGATTTCTTTGTCATCCACTCTTAACAATCAGATATTTTTTGATAGTGATCTTACTTGAAAAAAAAGACAGGGAACTCTTTGTCGCTATGGGCAAAGTGATTAGATGAGAGACATTGATTTACAAGTGTAAGTGCATTAAGTAATCAGAAAATCTAAATAAAGCAATTAATTAGAATAAACGAATAAGTTATTCTCTTGTAATTAAGTAGAGCAGTAGACGTAATCAGAAAGATAGGATTGAAGGCAAAGAGAAAACTTGTTCTACTAATTTTCATCTGTTCTTTATCGATTATTTTTACCTCAGTCAATTTTATTAGCATAATTATAAGTGGTTGTTGACTAATTTTCTAAGATAAATATTTCCAATATTTCAAAACATTACTGTTTTGAATTTTTTAAATAATTACTATTAAAATTTTCTAATATCTCAAAATAAGAAAAAAAAACTTAAACTGTTCTTACAAATATTTGCATGAAAAAAAATTATTATTCGATAGTCTGAAAACAGGAAGTCGTTTTTAGAGAGCAACTTTTCATTGCTCGAGAACGCTAGAGCCAGGAATACACTGCAAGGTCACTGATCTACAGTGACTGACCTAAGTATATCTTTTTTGTTCGACCTGCATAAAAAAGAACCGATTTTGAATATTATTTTGAATGTGTGGCTATACAAAATATACACCTGCTCTGTTTTCTCTTTCTGTGTTTGTTTATTTTTTGTTTGTTTGTTTGTTTGTTTGTTTGTTTGTTTTTATCAAATAATCAAAAATTTTGCTCATGATAAAATGAATTGTTGTTATTTTATTAAATATTAATTTGTTATGATTTCATTTTGTGATGTGATTTGAAATAAATTATTACTATTAATTAAGTCGATGTTAACAAGCCAAAAATCTACAACAAAAAAAGGGAGAGCCACGTCTTTTGAAAGTTTACAAAACACCAAAATCTCAGATAAGGAAGACAAATTTAATCTAACAAATTTTGAGTATGAATTGTTTTCTTCATCAAAGGTCTATTTGTAACGAGTGAAGCTGTAGACAACAAAATCTAAAAATCTAATTTGAATGCTGGATCATCAGAAGAAAAATTCTTGAAATTATATAAGTATAGCGAGTCTAAAATAATTATATTTCATTGTAATTATTATGCAGTCATACAACGTACTTAATTATCTAAACAGGTAAAAGACAACATGACTGCTTTTATGGTAACATTTTGCGAATCGCTTTTAATCATTATGATCTGCTTAGTTTTAAAGTGTAAAATGTAATTATTCCTCCTTGAAAATATGGTTGGTTCTTAAATTGATCTGCGACAAAATACCACAATACAAATACATCAAAATTAAATAATATTTCTCAAATATTTATATTTTAATATAGTTTTAATGTTTTTTTTCTATATTTTTGAGCATTTCTCTAAGTTTTTAGTGACTACATCATTATTTCATGATTGTAATTTTTGATCCATTCAACAACCAGATTTCTAAGGTAAGAACTGGAATTGTGTTCATTTTATGCACATCCTACACACAGTGATAATTACTACTACACTTTTACAAGTGTTTTGGAGGCTACATCGCTATGCAACAGTACATCTTTTTGAGGTGGATCAAGTTTTCTCGTTTCAAACATTTTCTGAGCTATCGCTTGAAAGAAAGAAAGAAAGAAAGAAAGAAAGAAGCATTATTTACTGACAGAGGTGGGAATTGACAGGTGGGCATGAGAGATTAAATATTATATGTATCAAGCATATAAAGTTCGTCCTCCTCACTGTAGCCACTGCTCTACATAATAAGCCACTTGATGGAAACTGTCGTAGGAAGATCTTATTTGTTTATATTATTCATCAGAATAGCGACCTTAATTCAGTCAGGCTACATACGTACATACACACATGAACACATTGTTTTGCTTTGTTTTTCTTCCATGAAATTTTATATAAAATTTAATGTGTTTATATAGTATTGTCTTCTGGAATGCTTTATTGTGTATAGTGTCGATTTATGCTGTCATATTAAATTGCAGTCTACAGCTAAAAGCGGTTTTTAGCTGTTCTTTTAAATTCTTTTACCATGGTAAACAATAATACAAATAGGTGATCATTTTACATACTATGAATACAGAAACGGCACAAGGTAAATACCAAAAAGGTATCCGGTTATATTAGTCAGCTACAGACCTAATCCTATCCCATTTAAACAAGGGTGCCGACCCAACTCTCTCACTCAAGTTCCGTAGTATACTTAAGGAATATGGAGACCACAACTCTCAGCACACTATAAATTATTGTAGCTGTGGAGTTTTATGAGTTTGAGTTACTAGCCCCATACCCAACCGATTTTAAATTCAGAGTTGTCCTCTTAGACTGGTTACCAAACACAGCTACAGAACCCAGTTTGCCCTACTATTTAATAAATAGCTAGAGAGAAAAGAGATGGAATCATAACTTTCCAAAGTTTATTTGCACATAAATGAATGCATTAAACTTGACCGGAATTCGAACTCAGCTCTCCGATTTCGCATTCCGAGTCGCTATTCTTATTCAATCGACATATCTCAAAGACAGAACGAAATAACAAAGAAAACGTTTTCTTAAAAATGTCAACTTCCAAAAAGTATAAAATGACAGATTTTTTTCCTTATTTGTATGTCGTTATTAAAAACATTGTTAAATTCAGTTTTATCGAAATAATTTTGATCCTCTTATTCAGAATAGAACTTGCTACTTGTCCACTTGACAACTTGTCCCAAATATCCTGATATACAAGTTGAGGTTTCAAAGGCAAGCCTGATTATTTACCAAATTATGATCGTTAAACAGCTAACAATCTTTCTATGTGCAGTCTGTCCTTTTTTAAATTCCCTGCGTGAGTTGATTGTGCCCCAACAATTTGTAATTGAATGTCGCATACGTGTAGAAAAATTAGTTTTCCTCGTCGACTGGGGTGAAGCAAATGACTTTTCTTGTTTCGCTACATTTTTGGCGGAAATCTACTGAATATATTTTTTATCTTTCAAAGTTATCTAATTTCTTAATGTCAAACTTATACTATAAAACGGAATTCCTCAGATTTCTGCAAAACGGATAAGATTAACGAGCTTGGTGGGCATGATAGGCACCTGATTAGACTTCTTACTCTGGAAGTTTGAAAATACTGTTTCTTCTAATTTTGCAATAGCAAATTAGGTTAGAGTGCAACATAGAGAGTCATTTATTGATGTTTTCAGATACTCTTACTCCAATTGTATTTCATATTTGTTTGCTGTGGAGACCATTTTATTAATTATCCGTCCCCATTTATTTACTCAATTTGGTCTTTTGTTAGTAAAAATACTTGATTGTTGTCTATAAATAGGTGTAAATGTATAACACCCAGTACTCCTAAAAACGTAAGTTTACTATTCGGATAAATACGGCGGAATAATAGATTTCATAAGAACTCTCTGCTTTTTTTTTGTACTTGTTTTTTTTTTTACTCTATTTTTGTATTGCACTCTCCCTGCATCATTCATTTGTATATATATATATATAAAGTACGTATATTTTGGCAGCATCTTTTCTTTTAAACAAGTTGTGTTAAATGATAGAGACAACATAGTCTTGTATATTTTCTTTAGAATTTTTTCACATTTTCTGATTAGACTTTTTATTTCCGAATTATATTTGTATAAAAATTGTCCAATTCGTAAAATTCTTGTAGACAATACTAACATTATTGATCAACATACAGACATTAGACGCCTAAAAATTTTAGACGCACTACATATCAGAAGTAAAAAAAACTCTTATCACTCGCACAGATTACCAAGTTTCTGGACATGTACTTAGTTGTGTTTAGAGAACTTATTCGAAATATAAATAAGGTAAATAATTCTTTGCCTCTGAGTAATTTGATAATTTACATAATTAGTTCCTTCGAAGTTTAAATTCTCTGACGTATTTTTACGGTATTTAAAATCTTTAACAACCAAGTATTCCATATAATTTACGCATCTACGCAAGCACATATCTTTCAGTGTGCATGTTGCTTACGTTATAACTGCCTTTGAATGTAAAAAGTTTTCATAACGTTTATTTATTTTCTTTTAAAATGTTGTAACACTTTTCCTGCTACGAGGCAATATTTGTTTCTTAAATTGTAATATAGTCCCTGATGATGAACGATGACGTTCGTAAGTACTAGGACAATCTTTAGACAATCTTTACACAAATAGAATTCGGAAATAAAAAGTCTAGTCAGAATATATGAAAAAATTCAAAGGAAAATATATGACTATGTTGTTATATAAACAATTATATAGTTATGAATTAATTGTACATTGCCACAGAGAAATGTCTATGATAGATGATGATGAGATAGATTCTCATCATCAGGCAATGTTGCTGTTGTGCAGATGATTTACATTTCAATTACAAAAACCTTTTAGTTTTCTGTGTATGTATGTGGTAAGATATACAATTTACGTGTGTGTTTCTTTTGGCTAATCAAAGTGGAGATTCATTTTGGGATTTGGCCCCAAAGGATACACACTAACCAACTTTTTCTCTTTTTTCTTTTTTCCTTTTCCTTCCTCATCCTACCCTTTTCTCTTTTTTCTTTCTCCTCCTTCACGTTCAAGACGTTAACCTGCCTTTAACCTGATTTTATTATTTTTCTTTTTTTTCCTCTGTTCTCCCTTCAGTTTTATTACTTTTGATGTGATGTCCTCATTCAGTACCAATTCTCTATGTTTTCACTTACTTATCATTTTTAGTCTAATTATTTATTTGTTGTAAAGTTTTTTTAAAATTTTTTTATAAAAATAATCTTTTAGTCTATCTATTTATTTGTTGTAAAGTTCTTTTATAAAAAGTAAGATTTATTTTAAAAAATAATTTTATGTTTCAATTTAGTTTTATAAAGTGCGTCAGTAATTATTTTCCTTAAGCACTTGTTGGTTATATACATGTTATTTTATTTAGATTTTATCCATTTTCTAATGTGAATAATTTGCAATGTCAACATATGACATTTATCTCATTTCGTTTATTTAATAGATTTTTAGTCAAGGGATTTAGTAATAAATAGTTTTTCGTATAAACATAATGAACATGGTTTATTTAAGGACTTAAATTTTTAGCTTCCTTTAGAACTTTCCACTTTATAGTAGGTTTTTTTTTTCGTTTCCTTTAGGTACCATTTCGATAGGGATTTTCTATTTTTGTATTTCTTATTATTAAATGAAGAGGTGTGCTGGTAAATCCGCTGCTTTAGAGTGTTTTAGTACTCCCTATATAAATTTTTATATTATTTGGGTTTCCCTTTGAAGATATTTAGCATTGATAGACTATTGATTCCGTTAAGCACCTGTTTTCTAACAAACATCTATGGGGTTTTTACAATTACATGTTTTCTTGTCTAAATTGCTATTTTCTGTTATCCGGTTGTTTTTATTGATTTTGTTGAAGTTTTTAAAAAATATTATTATTGTGATTTTTTATAATTTTTTTCTAGATTGTTCATACAGCTGTAACTTAATTTAATAGTGTTTTTATTAAAGATCTTACTTAGTGGATTTTTTTCATGAAATCGGATAAAACGGCCAATTTCTACAAAGTAACACCTAAAGAATACGCTAATCATGAAAAACTTGACAAAAAACTATAAAAAGTTGATAGGAATAAGATGGACTTAGTTGATAAGATTAACACAGCTAGTAAAAAAAATCACAGATAAATTAAAAATAAGCAACAGAGTAGCAAATCTCAACACAAAAATAAAACTCAATAAAAAATCATAAGGAAAATTTCAATATAAATCCCACCACAAGAATGATAAACCCCACTAGACCAGAGATCGGAAAAATTAGTAAGAACATTTTAGAAAGAATTAACAAACACATCATGGAATACTTGGAATTAAGATTATGGAAAGATACTACAGATGTAACAAATTGGTTTTATAATATAAAAGAAAAAAAAACAACTGCTCTTTTATCTCATAGTGTTTTAGGCAGTATTATGGTACCTCAGAAATAATGTAAATGACGGATGATTTTTTATGGGTCCTATGTGTGTATCATGAAAGGTGTTAGCTAAAATAGGATAATCAATATATAACCAACTTCTTCTTCCATTCAAATCCTCTCTTCAGCATTTATACTTAATTTTGTAATTTAAAAATGTTTTAATCAATATCTCAGCCGTTTTCGGGTCTACACAAAAGTAAAATCTCTTTCCATACAGAAAAAAGGTGCAACATGAAGTGGCTGAAAGGCTATGAGAACAACAGAAACAAGACATTAGTTAGCTAAACAAAATACTTGTTACTAAAGAAATAATCAATGAACACCAACAATGTCTTTCTGCAAATATATTCACGAATTCCTCTCGTCTAACAAACGAGTAAAATTGTTTAACAAATTTCAACATTAATTCTTCACTAGATTCTTTTTAATCTCTAAAATTATTTGTATTTAAGCAAAACTCCTTCAGTATTCTATTCTGATAGAATTTATATTTCTGTATGACGTTCTTAACTAACATTGTTTTTCAAAATTTTATTAGAATTTTTTGTAATCATAAAATTATAAATTATTTCTGTTTTTAATTTTTTATGACTGTTCAGAAATGTCTTGAGTAGAATTCACCTTGTTTTCTACATAATACCAACTCCAGAAAGCTGGTTATAGTTTTTTTTCTTAAAACTGTGATGCAAAAGATATGTAGAATTGAAAGTTTCTTGTACCTTAGCCGTATGCCAAATTATCTCCATAAATATTTATTTAAAGATATTCCTACAGGCGTCCAAACGTTCAAAATAAAGTAGCAAAAATAGTATTATAATAGAACTTTATACCAATGGAATGTTCACTGGAGAAATCAGAAAATTTAATCTTTACTGTATTTCGTGGTATATAAGCACCCCATTTAAAAACGGTCGTCTATGCAAAATAGAAATATCTGATATTCTAATGCTAATCCAGACGCCGGAGAGTTCTTGCACGTACCTCGACTTAGTCTGACTTCATAATAGTGTAAATATAAATGGGAATTAGAGCAATTTAGTAAGCGTAGCTTAGATGTGGCGCAAGGCCGAAAGTATAGAGCGCCTGTGGAGGATCACACTCACTACTCAGTTGTAATTGATCTAACGAGACGAACTTGCTAACCATTTCACTACGCTGAGGTGCCTATAAATAGGGATTATATACCATCAAATACAGTATGTAAGCCGTTTTATAGCCAATTTTTTTCACTGGATTCTAATGTATTAAACGATCACTGCTCGTTATTTTGCCTCTGTGAATATGCAAAGTGTAACGTAGTCATTCATAAAAAGGTTTTATTGATATACTCTTGAATGACAGTTTTCCATTACTGATTTATGGGTACATGATATTTTTACATACTTTTACTTAAAAAAATATTTTAAATACTATGTTTCCAATGTTCTCTTCATTTTTATTTTATTTTTTGCAAACTATATTAAATACATAAAAGAAAATCTTTTTAAATTAAAAAACGGAAACATACCTACACACCTAATATATCTAACAAAAGCTTGTTATACATTATCTATGCAAACTATTGAACTAAGACGATACCTGCAAGCGTTTCAGTTGTATTTCTTAAATACATGAGTTCTGAAAGTAATAGCATCAAATTTATCTAAAAATAAGCTTTACTAACATTTTTTTCAATGGAGTAGGTTTCAATAAAAATGGCAGAGATTTTATAGCTTTTATGTGTTAAAAGATTCTTGTTGAATCAATATATGTAAAGAAAACCTTGCAACCTACTTTTTTTTACCTATAAACACAACTTTAAACATCATACTAAAGTACGTTGAATATGCTCTCAGAAGAAATTCTGTATATTTTATACCCTAGAAAATATTCCAAACAGTTCTCATGTGAAAAATATTTAAGACTTATATTGAAACTAAATTATGTAAAATCAAAATCTGTTTAAAGTGTTGTCATGCCAATAGGAATAATTTGTAAAATAGAGGCCAAGTGATCTGACAAAAGCAAAACCAAAAATATGTTCTCTGCGTAGAACACGTTTGACGTTATCTATTGCAGACTACTGCAAAATTTATTCCCGTTCTCTTTTTTTTTTTTGTATTCAGTTCTCAACATTTGAACAATTGTATATGACATGAAATTTGAATTATACTATAGAATAATAATGAAATTAAGTTAAGAATCCGTATTAATGATATAACAAAGTGAATATTAATCAATTTGCATCTCTATTTTCTTCTCACCTCTTTTCATGTTTATCTTAACAGTTTCAGATACATTTTCTCTATATTAGTTTACGTTTCTCCATTAATCAATCAATATATACTTTGTTTTTGTGTTAGGCAATTGACAAAGTGAACTTTCTCGTTTTGAAAAAGAACAAAAGCAAATTTTATGTCATTACATTATAACTGATCATTTATTCCCTATTTTCAATAATCCTCTATAACAACTACTTTCATCTATTTTTCATCTCATTCAGAAAATTCACGCAACAAAATTACATTGTAGTGATACAGTGACTTTCTCAGTTGATTACATTTAAAGAATTATTATTATTCAATTCAAATTCACTAAAATGTTTTTTCCAATTTATTCTGTCTAACACTTGCTACAGGCAAATCTATGTTAACGGTTTATGAAATGGTCGATAATGTAACATATAAAAAAAGAGAAATTTTTTAGATATAGATAAAATCATGAAAATATTTCAGTGAGAAATAAATTACGATTAAAAAATTCAGCTAAGAATGATTTGATTTTGATTCAAGAAATGTGGTACGTGTGACGATAACAACAAAAAATTCGCTTTAAATAAATTACTTTCTTCAACACTCACTTCGTCGTCCGTTCACTGCTCTTTTTCCTCTGTTCCAATGTTACGTTTTATTGATTGAACGCTTTCTAACAATAGAATAGTCATTATATATATATATGTGTGTGTGTGTGTGTGTGTGTGTGTGTGTGTGTGTGTGTGTGTGTGTTAGTGGTCCTAACAAATGACAAAACAGATTTTTGAACACTCTCTTTCAGTGTTGCCAGCATTTTTTCAATTTCGCGCATGCGCGTTGTTTGTTTTTGATTTTGCCAATGATTAGGTTTTCACTCATTATTCTTAATACTTTTTCTTGCTAGCAGGTACACTAAAAAATATTATTATTATTATTATTATTATTATTATGTTGTCACTTTTCATCATATTTCGATTTCTGCTATGGTCGCACTACCTACCAAGTCTGTAGGAAGACCTAAGGTAGGTCGTGGTGTGTCGTTATGGCTCCATTTCGTGTTTTTCTATCTCCCCTATCATCCCTAGCGTTACATACACAAAGTTCTCCTTAGTGTGTGTTAAGGCGCCGCTCCTATTTGACTACAAATGAACTGTTCCCATTGCTATATATAGCAATGGTGGATTCTCTACAAGGGAGTCATAGAGAGTCAATAGAGAGTCTCTAATGAGTTACTGAAGAGTCAGTGCGAGTCAGTGAAGAGTTAGTCACACTTCCGGTGGCGTACCGGAAGTAATCACGTATACACACGTCTTACGACGGATTGGACTCTTGTATCTTTCTATTGTAAATATTACTAACCACTTCTGTACATACTAACCGTCTTTCCGTGGAATACAACTTATATTCTGATTCTTTTGTTGAGTTATTCATTTATACTTGGCGACATAACAGTGGCGACGAAGATGTTGGAAGAAAAAATCGTCCCACGACATTAACAGTGGCGACGAAGATGTTGGAAGAAAAAATCGTCCCACGACATTAACAGTGACGACGAAGATACTTTAAAGTACTTCGAATTTACGCGGAGGTGAAAACCAATATTCGTCACACAACATAATAGTGGCAACAAAGTTACTTCGAACTGCTTCGAATTTACGCAGAAGTGGAAACAAAATTCGTCCCAAACATAACGGTGGTGACGAAGAGATCTCAAAGAAGAAGAAACCAAAACGCGTCCCACAATACAATAGCGGACGAAGAATTTCAAATTTACACAAAGATTTCAATTGGACGTAGAAAAAAGTTTCGCAGGTCTTACGCGAAAGTACTTCTGAAAAATATACGTACTACACCATTAACTGCGTTGACGAGAATTATTACACGGCAAAGAAAGCGTAAGTTATATCTTTCTATTTTTGTCTGTGGTGAAATTTTTTTCTGTTGAGGAGGTTGAAATTTCGGTCTTTTCACCTCGGTATAAAGAAATTGTAATAATGGAACAATTTCAAGCGTCCATGTTAGAACTGTTGAAATGTCAAATGCAACAGCAATTGCAGATACAAGAAAGAATGGAGGAAAAATTCCAAAAACAGCAATTGGAACTACAGGAGAAGATGATGCAGTTACGTCTATAAAGTGACAAAAAACAACAAAAATGGCAAGAAGAACTCGTAGGGTTAATTCTAGAGAAGAATAAAAACTCAGATGAGAGTACGTTCTCCCAGAACACCATCTGGTCGACTATTGAAACTTTCAATTATAATCCAGACGAAGACAAAACTTTTGAAAGGTATTACCATAGATACCAGGACTTTTTTGAAATCGATTGTAAGTCATGGTCTTCGGAGAAAAAAATCAGGTTACTCCTCAGGAAATTAGGCACGCATGAACATAACAAATTCACGGACTTCATACTTTCGAAAAAAACAAGGGATCTAGAATTCAATGAGGCTGTAAAACTATTAAAAGAATTATTTAGCCCGAGGTTATCCTTGTTCCATAAAAGGTGGAGATACCTAAATCTGCAAAAGAACGAGGCTGAAGATTACACCACGTTCGCCTCGGTAGTTAACAAAAACTGCGACGATTTCATACTTGCAGAACTAACTGCAAACAATTTTAAATGTTTAATTTTCGTGCAAGGTCTGGTGTCAGGGAAAGACAGCGAGATGAGGAGAAAAATTTTGACAAAGTTGGAGAACGAACAAAACATATCTCTGCAAAATCTGGCGGATTATTGCCAGAAATGTATAAGTATTAAAGAAGACGCAAAAAAATACAGGAATCCGCTGTAGCCAATGTAAAAAAGATAAATCGCAAGTCACACTTTCGATCTCCGTCTCCAAGACGAAGGAATCATTCGCCCTTGGAAAAAAAAAAATTTTTTGAAAAAAGACCCCCCCAAAAGCTTGCTATGCTTGTGGAGAATGGTACTGGCGCAGTGACTGTCCGTTCAAATTTAAAAAATGCAGACACTGTAATAAGCTAGGTTACAAAATGTCTAAGTGTAGATTTAGACGTAAATCGCAGGAAAAATTAACCAGATCATATGAGCAAAACCACGGCGTTAGAAAATATTTAGAAGTGAAAATATTTAAAAAACCGGTGAGAATGCAACTCGATAGTGGATCGGATATAAGTATCATAAATATGAAAACCTGGTACATGTTAAATAAACCGAGGTTGATGAAGACTAGTAAAGTGGCTAAAACGGTGACTGGAAAGAGGATCAAATTTGAAGGTGAGCTAATTCTCAACGTAAATTTTCACAACCAAACAAAAAGACTGAAAACGTTCGTTATGAAAGGAACGAATAATCTGTTTGGCACTGACTGGATGAGTGAATTTAATTTGTGGGATCTTCCCATAAATTCTTATTACAAAAATATAGGAGAAAACTCGTCTGACGTGACAACAATACTAAAGGAGATAAAAAAGATTTCCCGGAAGTATTCTCTGAAGGTTTGGGCAGATGTACCAAAACGTCGGCGATAATCAAATTAAAAGAAAACGTGACTCCGGTGTTCAAAAAGAAGAGAAACGCGCCTTATGCGGCTATTGATAAAATTGACGCTGAGCTTGAAAGACTAGAAAAAATAGACGTACTAACAAAAGTTGACTATAGCGATTGGGCCGCACCTGCTGTTTACGTAAAAAAGAAGACGGGAGATATTAGAATATGCGCTGATTTTTCGACCGGACTAAACAACGCCAGTGAGGATTATCACTACCCTCTACCAAGCCCGGAGGAGGTATTTTCTAAGCTGAATGGCGGGAAGGTTTTTTCAAAAATAGACCTTAGCGACGCATATCACCAAATTCCAGTGGAGAATGAAAGTTCAAAGCTATTGTGCATAAATACTCACAAGGGGCTTTACAAATACGAACGGTTGGCGTTCGGAATAAAAACAGCCCCGGCGGTGTTCCAGCAGACAATGGACACTATGCTGGCAGGATTAGATTTCGCAATCGCATATCTTGATGACATCCTAATAAAAAGCGAAACTGTCGAAGAACATAAGGGTCACCTATGGGAAGTTTTCAAAAGAATACGGAATTATGGCTTGAAGATAAAGGAAAGCAAATGTGATTTGTTGCTGGAAGAAATTAAATATCTGGGTCATATTATCAATAAAGATGGGAAAAAGCCAGACCCAAATCGCTTTCATGCGATTCGAAATATGCCAGATCCAAAAAACGTAAAGACATTGCAAAGTTTTCTAGGTTTGGTGAGCTACTATCAGGAGTTCATTCCAAATCTGCACAAGTTGCGTGCGCCTTTAAATGAGCTACTAAAAAAAGATAAAGTATGGTGCTGGTCTGAGGATTGCAAGAAAGCATTTAAGGAGATAAACGATAGACTTACATCAGATTTATTTTTAGCTCACTACGATCCCAAATTAGACATCGTAATTGCTTGCGATGCTAGCACATATGGGATTGGTGCATGTATATTACACAAGTGGAAGGATGGACAAATAAAGCCGATTGCACATGCAAGCAGAACACTGCTCCCGGCTGAGCAAAATTACTCACAAATCGAAAAGGAGGCACTGGCAATAGTGTTTGCAGTAACAAAGTTTCACAGATATATTCATGGAAGAAAATTCACATTGCAGACGGATCATAAACCGTTGTTGACCATTTACAGATCCAAAAAGGGACTCCCCACATATACTGCAAATAGACTACTGAGATGGGGTACTTTGCTTCTAAATTACAATTTTGACTTACAACACTTAGCATCAACAAAAATTGAACACGCGGATGGGTTGTCGAGACTCATTCCGAAGTCAAACGAACCTTTAGAGGACACCGTTATAGCAGCATTAAAATCAGAAGTGGAAGTGAAGAATACTCTCACTGGAACTGTCAGAGATTTACCGGTGTCATTAGCAGATATAAAAAAGGAAGCGTCAAAAGACGATTACATCAAAGATGTAAAAAATAAATTACTGGAAAAAGACCAACGAATGGCAAAAACTTTTTCTACGTGCGACAACGTATTACTCTCCAGCGAAAGAGTTGTAATTCCTAAAGTGTTACAGAGGAAAATACTGAAAGATTTTCATACGGGTCATCCCGGTGTGAATCGAATGAAGAGTCTAATGCGGTCGTACGTGTTCTGGCCAGGCATGGACGCGGACATTGCGGCCATGGTTGGAAAATGTGAGGGTTGTGTGCTGGCGGCGAAATCATGGAGTCTGTTTATAGTATTTTTTGCTGTGGGTTGTTTCATGTGAAAAACTTCCGGCCACTTGCTGTAGCTATCTATGACAATTAAGTAATACGTTTTACCCATTGGACCGGCAAAATCTATGTGCAGTCTCGACCACGGTCTATCCATTTTCGGCCAAGGCTTTTGTAGTACTTGTGGCGATTTCGCCGCCAGTGCACAACCCTCACATTTTCCAACCATGGCCACAATGTCCGTGTCCATGCCTGGCCAGAACACGTACGACCGCATTAAACTTTTCATTCGATTCACACCGGGATGACCCGTATGAAAATCTTTCAGTATTTTCCTTTGTAACACTTTAGGAATTACAACTCTTTCGCTGTAGAGTAATATGTTGTCGCACGTAGAAAAAGTTTCTGCCATTCGTTGGTCTTTTTCCAGTAATTTATTTTTTACATCTTTGATGTAATCGTCTTTTGACGCTTCCTTTTTTATATCTGCTAATGACACCGGTAAATCTCTGACAGTTCCAGTGAGAGTATTCTTCACTTCCACTTCAGATTTTAATGTTGCTATAACGGTGTCCTCTAAAGCAATGGTGGATTCTCTACAAGGGAGTCATAGAGAGTCAATAGAGAGTCTCTAATGAGTTACTGAAGAGTCAGTGCGAGTCAGTGAAGAGTTAGTCACACTTCCGGTGGCGTACCGGAAGTAATCACGTATACACACGTCTTACGACGGATTGGACTCTTGTATCTTTCTATTGTAAATATTACTAATCACTTCTGTA
The DNA here is from genome assembly GCA_037127315.1 of Ascarosepion bandense. Classification (NCBI taxonomy): domain Eukaryota; kingdom Metazoa; phylum Mollusca; class Cephalopoda; order Sepiida; family Sepiidae; genus Ascarosepion; species Ascarosepion bandense. The sequence continues at coordinate 935,311 of JBBBDQ010001664.1, read as the reverse complement.
CATACTAACCGTCTTTCCGCGGAATACAACTTATATTCTGGTTCTTTTGTTGAGTTATTCATTTATACTTGGCGACATAACAGTGTGTGGGCTGTACTTAACAAAACAATTTTTTGTTTATCTCTTAAACTGGTGTTTCCAGGGATTCTTTCAATGTGATGTTTTGTTCCATTTTTTATCCTTCCAAGGGCACCTACTATCACTGGCACGATTTTTGTTTTCAATTTCCACATTTTGTCTATTTCAATTTCTAGGTCTTTATATTTTGACAGTTTTCCGAATTCTTTGGTTGCTATGTTACAATCCGCTGGACAAGCCATATCAATTAATAGGCAAGTTTTTTCTTTCTGGTTTTTAACAATAATGTCCGACCTATTTGCTTCAATTTTTCTGTCTGTATATATCGTGTAATCCCACAGAATAGTGACATCTTCTATTTCTGTAACCGGTGCTGGGTAATGTTCATACCAGTGTTTGTTTACAGATTTTCCATAGTGTTTGCACATTGTCCAATGTAAATATTGCTCCATTCTATCGTCACAATTTTTATATTAATTTAGGGCAAGTACAGAAAATCCCGAGATTAGATGGTCTATTGTTTGTTGGTGTTTATCACAGAACCTGCATTTTGGATCCACATTATTATGTAAAATTATTTCCTGAAAGTTCCTAGTGAAAAGACTTTGATCTTGCGCTGCAAGAATAAAGCCTTCAGTCTCAGACTTTAATCCAGATGCACGTAACCATCGATGAGTATTAACTTTATCAACATTGGAATTATTGGCACGTTCTGGATATTGGCCATACGTAGGTTTGTTTGCCGGCGTTGTTTCATCTGTTCAAGAGCTTTATCTTTGGCTTTCATTTTCATATTTTTTGCCGCAATAGTTGGTTCTTGGCTTCTGTTTTGCTTTTCTACAGAATCTACTAAATGTAAATCTTGTTTGTATTTACTGCCTTCTTTTATTATTGAATATTTTTCTTTCTTTCTTCATGTTGTTTGACTAATTGTATCATCAAGTCCTTTGTTGTTTCTATGTATGTTAGTAAGCCAATAGCTGTTGTCTTGTATAACAATTCTAGCTGAATAAGATCTCTTCCACCTTCTTTACGGGGTATGTATTACGGTCTACATCAGCCTTTGGATGATGCATCTTATGCTTAGAAAGAAGCTTTCTTGTTTTAGCATCCATTCGCCTGATGTCGTTTAGAGTCCAGATTAAGATGTTGAAACTATATTGGACAACTCGGATTGCAAGGCTATTAATGGCCATAATTCTGTTCTGAGAATTCAATTCAGTTTTTAATATCATTCGTAGCCTTCTGTAGTACTCTTTATGCACTATTTCTTTCATTTTTTATGGTGAATGTTTTCACTCTTATTTACACCTAGGCATTTATAAGCTTCTTCTGGCTTTAATTCTCGTATTGTTACAGCAGGGTCTAAGCTAATTGAAGATATTTGTTGTAGCGATCCACGTAAAACTGTAGCATTAGCACATTTATTCAAATCGAATTTCATTCCAATGTATTCGCTGAAGAATCTTACAGTTTGCAGAAGACCTTCCAGCTCGTTATCATTCTTAGCATACAGCTTTAAGTCTTCCATGTAAAATAGATGGCTTATCTCCTTTATAACCACATTCTATCTTGTTAAGTTGACAGGTTAGTGCTATTAATGATATGCAGAATAGTAAGGAAGACAAAGTGTCACCTTGAAATATACCTCTTTTGATGTTTATTTCCACAGACTTATAAGTTCCATTTATATGATTGAGTTAAAGGGTTGTTTTCCATATCGACATGCATTGTTTGATGAAATTGATGATGACGGGTGATATCTTGTATATATTTAAAGTCTTTAAGATCCAGGAATGTGGTACACTATCGAATGCCTTACGATAATCTATCCAGACAGTACTAAGATTTTTCTTTGCATTTTAGCAGTTTTCCAGGATCATTCTGTTAATAAGCAATTGGTCTTTACATCCGTAACAGCCACGTTTGCACCCTTTTTGTTCAAGTGGTAATATGTCATTTCTTTCCAAGAAGAAATATGTCTGTTTTGTTAAAATAGATGTTAACAGTTTGTATGTTGTCGGAAGGCATGTAATTACTGTAGTTTTTCAGGTTGTTTGTGTCAATATTCTTGAGTAGAAGAAATGTAATTCCTTTGGTCATCCATGCAGGAATTTTAGAGGGATCGTTAACCATTTCTTGAAATTATTATTATTATTATTATTATTATTATTATTATTATGATTATTATTATTATTATTATTATGTCATTTTTCATCATATTTCGATTTCTGCTTTGGTCTCACTACCAACCAAGTCTGCGGGGAGACCTAAGGCAGGTAGTGGCGTGTTGTTATGGCTCCATTTCATGTTTTCCTATCTTCCCTATCATCCCCAGCATTACATAGATAAAGTTTTCCTTAGTGTGTGGGCTGTACTTAATAAGACAATTTTTTGTATATCTCTTAAGCTGGGGTTTCCAGGGATTCTTTCAATGTGTTGTTTTGTTCCATTTTTTATCATTCCAAGTGCACCTACTATCACTGGCACAACTCTTGTTTTCAATTTCCACATTTTTTCTATTTCAATTTCCAGGTCTTTATATTTTGACAGTTTTTCAAATTCCTTGGTTGCTATGTTACAATCCGCTGGACAAGCCATATCAATTAATAGACAAGTTTTCTCCTTCTGGTTTTTAACAATAATGTCTGGCCTGTTTGCTTCAATTTTTCTGTCTGTGTAGATGGTGTAATCCCATAGAATGGTTACATCTTCTATTTCTGTAACCGGTGCTGGGTGATGTTCATACCAGTGTTTGCCTACAGCTTTTCCATAATGTTTGCATATTGCCCAATGTAAATATTGCCCAACTCTATCGTGGCGATTTTTATATTCATTTGGGGCAAGCACAGAACAGCCTGAGATTAGGTGGTCTATTGTTTCTTGGTGTTTATCAAAAACCTGCATTTTGGATCCATATTATTATGCATAATATTTGCCTGAAAGTTTCTAGTGAAAAGACTTTGGTCTTGTGCTGCAAGAATAAAGCCTTCAGTTTCAGACTTTAATCCAGATGCACGTAACCATCGATGAGTATTAACTTTGTCAACATTGGATTTATTGGCACGTTCTGGATATTGGCCATGCGCTGTTTAATCTGTTCAAGAGCTTTATCTTTGGCTTTCATTTTCATATTTTTTGCCGCAATAGTTGGTTCTTGGCTTCTGTTTTGCTTTTCTACAGAATCTACTAAATGTAAATCTTGTTTGTATTTACTGCCTTCTTTTATTATTGAATATTTTTTCTTTCTTTCTTCATGTTGTTTGACTAATTGTATCATCCAATCCTTTGTTGTTTCTATGTATGTTAGTAAGCCAATAGTTGTTGTCTTGTATGACAATTCCAGCTGAATAAGACCTCTTCCACCTTCTTTACGGGGTATGTATAGACGGTCTACATCAGCCTTTGGATGATGCATCTTATGCTTAGAAAGAAGCTTTCTTGTTTTAGCATCCATTCGCCTGATGTCGTTTAGAGTCCAGTTTAAGATGTTAAAGCTATATTGGACAACTGGGATTGCAAGGCTATTAATGGCCATAACTCTGTTCTGTGAATTTAATTCAGTTTTTAATATCATTCGAAGCCTTCTATAGTACTCTTTACGCACTATTTCTTTCATTTTTTTATGGTGAATGTTTTCGCTCTCATTTACACCTAGGTATTTATAAGCTTCTTCTGGTTTCAATTCTTTTATTGTTACAGCAGGGTCTAAGCTAATTGAGGATGTTTCTTGTATTGATCCACGTAAAACTGTAGCTTTAGCACATTTATTCAAATTAAATTTCATTCCAATGTATTCGCTGAAGCATTTTACAGTTTGCAGAAGACCTTCCAGCTCATTATCATTCTTAGCATATAACTTTAAGTCATCCATGTAAAATAGATGGCTTATTTTCTTTTGGCCTATTTTATAACCACATTCTGTCTTATTAAGTTGACTGGTTAGTGCTATTAATGATATGCAGAATATTATTATTATTATTATTATTATTATTATTATTATTCCTCATTGTATTCTTTCACAGAATAAAGAAACATTTTCAGTGCAATACAGGTTAATAACTATAACGTAACAACTATATAAACGTAACAATTAGAATGATAATTAAAATTTTCTATTATGTAAACTGAAACCTGTAGATGAACCTCAATTATTTGCCTCTTATTTTTGTTTTGTTGTATTTTCGTTGCTGCTCATGGGATATATTAAGAGTCTAAAAATGTTTTGCATAACTTTTATTAACTTATTCTTACAAAGTTTGATATATGTATATGGAACAATGAACAAAACTATACATGAAACTTTGATAGCAAAAATTATATTTCCAAATGTCTGTTGTTTACAACTGTTTTACATCTAAAAGTGACAATGTCATTTTACGAAGAAATAAAACTAGTACAAAATTTTGATGCTAAATTAGAAATATTGTTTTTAATTATTTTGTTTGTACATTTCTACTCACATAAAGTTTATTCTAAATTTAAAACATTATTTACTTCATTTTATTGATTTAAATAACGAAGAAACAAAAGAACATAAAATAAAGTTATCTCGATCATGCGTTATTTTAATAATCTGTTTTTCATGGAAGCTGCTCTTGATGCAACTCCAACCTATAACCAGTATGAGACAGGTGGCGTTTACTTAGAGGTTAAATTTATGTTATTTGTCCGTTACTTAATACAGTAGACACTGTAAATTATAATAAATCTTTGCAATAACGAAGAATGGAACAAGAAGAAGAATATAAATCATATTATGAATGATTAGAAAATTACATTGTTGCATGTTAGAATGTTTATATGTTTGAATATCTGTGGAATCATGATAGAAATAATATATAATTATATTATTATATATCGATTATATATTGTATAAAGAAGAGGTTTGAATGAATTTAAATGAATTATAAAATTTTAATATGTCTCTCTGCATTCCAATGCTTATTGCAACGTTCGGTATAACAAATAATTGAAAATGTAACAAAAATCATAGATATATAATATAGATATCTCGTAATTGATATTTTAAACAATGAGCTGTTAATAACAATGTAAATTCATTCATATGTAGATCATGAAAGCAGTATTAGAATTTTGTATATTTGTTACTTTCAAAATGGCACAAAAATTTACTCAATAAAACCTGCTTCCTATTATTGTCTAAAAGGCCGCTACAATGTTTAAAATTATTTATCAAGAATAATGAAAATTGTAAATTGATGCACGTTGTACTACGATTTAAAAAGAAAATTATGACCATTTGCTTTTGTTGTTGTTGTTGTTGTTGTTGTTGTTGTTGTTATTTGTTTTTTGTTGTTTTTTCCTATGTGTTACGTGATCGGAAACCTTTCGGTAAGGATTAAATCTAATACATTTCTGTTTTCTAATATACATAATTAAAGTAAGCGAGGGCACATATATCAGTCAATTAAGTGTCGTATATGATACACGCTTGGGCGATCATGTCTCCTGAAAGAGACATGACTAACTGGGCATAAGTTTATCCTTCAGTAGGTTGCCATTGCTTTCTGCGGTGAACTGGTTGCCAGCCAAAGCTATAGAACCCAATCTGTCCTGTTATTTAACCCATAACTAGAGGGAAGAGACGGATTAATACCTTTCCCAAGGGTATTTGCGCGTAAGTGAATGCAAGTAATTCAACTGGAATTCGAACTCGGCTCCCCGGTTTCTCGTTCCGAGCTGACATCCACTGGACTACAACGCACATCCAAATATATATCTAAACTTGTTTATAAATGTAACTTTGTGTGTGTATGTGTGTGTGTGTCTGTTACCTATAGACTCCGAAACGGCTGAACCGATTTTCTTGAAAATTAACACAGTTGTACTATAAGAGTCTGCGAGTGTTCTTAGCTAGGTTTTGTGTCGAGGTACCCCCGATAAATATCGAAAATCGATAATCGAAAACATCGGGTTATAGAAGGAGTGGTCCGATTTTAATCAAATTTGATACACTCATAGACAAAGACATAAGAAACGATATTCAGAAGTTTCAAGGTTGCAGTTCTTACAATAGTGCAGAAAATCGATAATATATATATATATAAAAGGCAAGATGTTTGTGTGTGTGTCTGTTTATCTGCCTGTATGTCTGTATTTTTTCATCCCTTTTATTTTAGTTTTTGCTTCGAGTTTGGCTCTAAGTAGGTATAATTGTAGTTCTTAGTCTCAGCCATGATACCATTTACTCAGAGGACTTATTTAGCCTTCAAAATTCAGTTTACGACGAAAAAAATTATTTGATATCGATGCCAGGAAATCAAATTTCGACTTACACCCATTCATGTTTCTTTCAGTCTACGGTTTTGCTTTAACTGGAAACAACTATTGTTTTTTAGTCTTTCGTGTCAACGTCCAAAGAGTCTGAGCTCCAGGACCATGGATTAGTTTTAAAACTTTCATTACACCCGAGCAATGCTAGTAAATATATAAATGCTAGTAAATATATAAAAGGAAATGCCTTTCGAAGGTTTTCAGTTTCAAGAAGTATACACTGAATTGACAATGTTGTTAACCTGTCGTAAGAAACTTTGTTTCATTTCTTTGCAATAACGTTTATCTGCTCTTGTGTAAAATAATCTGTCTCGTGATCTTTTTGAATGCCTAAAACATCTTTATGTATGAAATTCGACGGCATACAACAATAATATGATTTTGATAATGATTTTTTATGAAGTACTAACCTTCAAATGACACGTGACAAAATTTGGGCCTAATCGGATTATCAGTTTACAAATTACAGTTATTTAAGTGAGGTTACTGTTGCAAATTTTCAAAACAATGGAAAAATCTGAATTTTGTGTGTTGATAAAGCATTGCTTTCTGATGAGAAAAATACTGTTCAAGCAAAGCAATGGCTTGATAAGTGTTACTCCGACTCTGCTTCGCCGGAAACAACGATTAAGTGCTGGTATGCTGACTTTAAACGCGGTCGTATAGACACGAATGATGCTGAACACTCAGGTTGCCCAAAATCGGCAGTTGTCCCGAAAAACACCAAAAAAAACAATCCACAAAGTCGTAAATTGAAATTGCATGAGATAGCAGAGGAGTTGAATATATCATAAAACAACGCATTCGCCATTTTGCGTGAACAAATGTTCACGCAAATGGTGAATGCGTTGTTAATGAGAAAGCTGTGTTCAAAGTGGGTGCCGCGTTTGCTCATAGTCGATCAAAAACAAAAATGTCGACAATTCATAAAGTTGTTTGCTACTGAAGGAGTTTTTGCATAAATATGTGACAATGTGACAATGGATGTAACATGTTTCCACCACTTCACTCCGTCAAGGCAAGGTTTTGGCCCCAATATTTTGGGATGCACAAGGTTTTTTGTTAATTGGTTACCTTGAGAAAGGAATAACCATCAATAGCGAATATTATATAGTATTATTGGTGCGTTTGAAGGGAGAAATCGCCAAAAAACGGCTACAAATGAACAAGAAAAAGTAATCTTTTACCAAGACAATGCACTGAGTCACGAGCTGATGGCAACGATGGCAAAACTACATGAATTGCACTTCAGATTGCTTCCACAACCACCCTATTCTCCAGATCTGGCCCCCAGCGACTACTGTCTGTTTGCAGACCTCAAAAGAATGCTTCAGGGAAAAAGATTTGACTCCAATGAAGAATTGATATCGGAAACTGAGACGTATTTTGAGGCCAAAGACAAATCGTTTTACAAAAAAGTCATCGAATTGTTAGAGAAGCGTTGGAATCAAGGCATCACCCTAAAATGAGACTATGTTGACGAATAAAGTCGAATTTTGCCTAAAAGTTGTTGTTTTATTAATTAGGCATGGAATTTATTGAGTTATGTGTTAAGCAAAATGAAATTGAGAGTGAGCGAATGAACTTAAAGTGACTGAAAACATGTCTCAGACGTCTGTCAGATTATCGAAATGCATTCGGATCTCTAAGTACTTTGAGGCTTGGCTCTGTTTTTAAAACACAGGATTCGGCGATGCTTTCAGATTAACACTAATATAGAAGGCAAAAAAGGAAAATATTCCAGTCACGAAAAAAATATTTTTTGTGATAATCAGTCATTTTACAAATAAAATTAATCGAACTCCAGTATTACAGACTATCATGTAATAATTCCTACTATTTGCGACTAACAAAATCTACTGGTGTAGCCAAAAATGACAGTAGAAACAAAAAAAGGTTTTTGGCTTCAGCTGAATAAGTTTTCAGAAATGACAAGCATTTCAAACCTGATAATGGTGAATAATTCAGAAACCAGAACAATATTTCTCTACTCTACCACCAATCAATAACAAACTAGGCTGATGAAAAATTATATTTTTGACACATCACGAAAACTTAGCATTGAATTATATTCTGACTCATTGCAATCTTACAAAAGAGCGCTACCAGCAGTTGTTTTCCCTGAAGTTTGGCAAAGAGATTTTGGAATTGTTATTTTTGTTCTGTTTTTTAAATCTTTGTAAAAACAATAAGTACATACTATATTATTTTTTATTTACAGAAAACTATTTAATCTAATATGCATTCCGATTTGAAGACAATTCTGTCTGTTACAATATTTATTAAAATATCTCTGCTTCAAAAGATTCATATTACTTTTCTGGAAATTGATATCTAATTTGAGGCATCATACATGAAGTATTTATGTATTTGCGTAATTATGTTTGTATACGGCTATTTCTGAGATTATGCTCGCCTTAAAGACGAATGTATTCTCGTAGAAATAAATTCTGCAAGTCACCTTGTACAAACTTATTGAATATACTATAAATACAGATTTGTTTACCGCTTATCATCGAAGAAGGCTGTTAGCTTGGCTAACATCATATACCAAAGTTTGCGCTAGGCAAAATGCCTAATTCTCTTGCAAGAGTGCTGATTCTGAAACAGATATCAAAACAGGCAATTATATTAGGTGCCTCTGCATTCGATTTTCTCTCGTTTTGGAATATATATCAGTAGATGTCAACTGTTATACTATCGATAAAATCGTTCAAGACAGCTTGAAATTGTTCTTAACATGGATACAGAGCAAGCTAACTTTTCGTTTTATGAGTTCAAAAGCGATTCACTTTCCAGTAGCAAAAGAGTTGTTTAAAGAACCGCTTTCTATCAGATGCATAAATAAAAGCAAGTGAAAGAGGCGCTTCCAATTTTTACACTTCGCGAATATGAAACAGAAGATGGATATTTCGAATAAAAGTAAAATACAAAAAGATATCTGCGACTTCAGAAAACTTTGTCATCATCTTTTGATGACCGCAAAGTGATTTTTGAGTGTTTTGAAAGTAACAGCTCGTATCTTATAAGGAAATTATGGAACGAAAAGCTGAAATATTTTATAAAGATTAACTGAACTTTTGATCACGTTCCAAAAACATACTTTATACTGGATCGATGAAAATCTCATTGAGAAAATATCAAATAGTGATTTTTTTAAAATAAATTTTTGATTCTATAAACAAATAAAATGAAAGAAAATGCTTACTTCAAATATTAAAAAGTGCAAAAGCCAACCATTTCCAACACTATATAGAGGCATAAAGCTATGATTAATTAGAAAGGTATGGCAATAATATAATCTGAAAGCAGTGTATAAAAATGTGTCATTATTTATGAGTATCTTTCAAAATATATTATGAGTGTCTTTTAAAATATATTCAAGGAATAGATCATAAGAGTTGAACAACCTGGCGTCTCAATAAGTAACTAAAATATGGATGCAATTCATATCATTTTGATCTATATTGACGTAAGAAGACGTTCACTCGTACACATATGCACAAACACGATCCGTGAGCCAAGTCATGCATACACAGACATACACGGAAGTCGCTCCACAGTACCACAAAACTATAACAATGCCAGTCATTTGTCAAAAGTTTCCTTTTTATAATGGTAAATCAATTAAGTAGAATTCTGTTTGCTCAACTCCTTTGATTACTTTGTTTTTACGGCTTATCAACCCTTTGCAAGCCAGAAAATATACAAAACAATAAACAAAACTTGAAGAAGAAATTTACTCTATCAGCTGTAATACTAATCGCAAGAAATACCTTCAAGAAACTACAAGGAATTTAAATAAAAGCTTATATGAACACAAAAGAAAAAAACAATCCATTAAATACATTTGTTGCTCACTGTAACGAGACTGACAACAATTTTGATATTAAAAATACTTTAGTTAAAAGATAAAACAGTACACAATGACGAAAATATTTAAGAAAATCATCCACGATAAATTTGTGTTCATGTTCTTATTCTTACATTGTTTCGCCATTCTTAGCATACCTTGTATCATAGGAACCTCCACTCTATTTTCGATACCTAAGTTTTAAATTGATTTTTTAGAAATAAAACCTTTTCTTGAAACTTTAATTTCAGCTTAATTGAAAGCTAAATGATTAAATTTACTATTTCCAGTAAGCGAAATACTCTGGTGCATTTCAAACAGAAATTATATTCATTAGAATCTAAAATTTTTAATTGTTTTTTTTTTAACTTTCAATTTTTCGGCCATTTTTTGAGCGATCAACACATTTGTAAAAAAAAGTCTGCTTTATTAGTCCTGCTCAGTCTCTCTACCTCTGCACATTTGTCGGCGCCTGGATAGGTCTTTAATAATCACATTACGTAAACATGGCATGAATCGCTGACGGAAAACAAAAAAATAAAATTTAACTGAAATTTCGAACATGTTTGAAAGGATTTAAAATTTTTTTAAAGTAATGAGACCAAAATTTGATCTTTCCCCTTAATAATAACATAAACATTTTGATGATAAAACTTTGTTTTTATTAAGTTTTGAAATGCTTTTTTTTTTCGGTAATTGCATGGAGGTACCTATTCTATTATCATAATATAGGATATTTAATAATAATAGCGATGGAAATGCAAACGAAAACAAAAAGAATCTGAATAAAATCAGTTAAATTTTATCCATAAAACACATAAAAAATCATCTTTAAATTTAAAATTCTCATTGTCGCTTGTTCATGCGCATCAGTAGTCTCATCAACAGAAACAGAAACTTAGTCCGATGAAGTCCTAAAGAACAAAATCTGTCAAAAACTTCTCCACTTTGTCATGCATATTTCCAATATATATATATATATAATTTTTGCATTCACATACACGTTCACACATATGCGTATATATACACATCGAGGGTGCAGAAAAGTTTTCAATCCAACCCACTTCCAAAATCAGCTTTTTAATAATCAAACAAAATTGATTTCACCACTCATATTCATATTTACAAACACATATGTATTTGTATATATAACATAAGCATGCTAACATATTATATTATCTCTAGTACTGCAAATACTATGCACATATATCTACGTTAAGTAGTCATAGTTCCTCTTGAACTTAATCCGATCGGACTCTTTGCTTCCGGGTGGAGAGGAACCCAGACAAGGCTTAGCAGAAGGGCAGATTCTCATCTGGAGAAAATAGATAGGTTTCTGACGCCGCCTTTTGCAGGGCTTACGGGATATTTTTGGCCGACTTTAAGAGCACAGAGATCCCACTTTGAAAGGGCATTGTACCGCATTCCACCACGTTGGGTAGCAGATAAATATCCATATATCTACATTAACTTCAGTTTACGTTGGCCATATTCACCATCAAGAAAATTGATTTGCTAATTGATTTACACGAGTTTTGTATTTCAGAAGTGAATATAAAATTTTCAATCAGTGACACTCATTGAAAACCGAAAAGATTATAGAGCAATTTTATTTCTGTCAGAATTTTTTTGTCTCTCAATAAATAATTTTTTTTACAAGCTAATATCTTCTTAGTGGAATAACTTAGGAGTTAAAATTCTTCCATCAGGATTTTCTTCTGAACTAACTCGTAACATTTTCATATCGTAACACCAAAGACATTGTTGTAAATAAGTAAAGCTACACTTTTAAATCATGTTAAACGGCATAAATCAATAGATGCATATGTCTGGAATTCTTTCATTTTTTCGTATTTAAATACTCACAATTTATCGGACAGTTTCATGAAGATATTGTGACGAGCACTTTTACGTTTTGGAAATAAATTTTGTGGCAAATTTTCTTATAATTTACAATAATAATCAACTTCTAAATTGCTCGGCAAAAATCAAAAAGAGATTTCTCATCTGTTAATGGAAGCTGGCATGTTTATGCCTGCGTATTTGTACAGATGCACAAATAGCAGCCAGAATTCATTCAAACTTTTATTGACTGACAAGATCTGAATAAAAGACACACCTTGTCAGTTTATTTCAATAAAGCATGTTTGAATGTGCACCAATATATATGTGTGCATATATGTATTCATTCAAAGGTTTGAAATAATTAGTTGGAATCTCTGAGTTCAGAAATTTCGTATTCTAAGTATTTAAAATTAGATAAATAGTTTCTGAATTTTTTAATATAACAAATTATAAAAAAGAAAAATTCAATGACGCAAAAGTAATTTAACACTTTAAGTACGAACTGAAATTTTTAATTCCATGTCTATTCAGAATGTAGGTGATTATGGCTCTTTTCATATTCCTTTAATTCTGTAAATTGTCAAGAATTCTTTAGAAATGTAATGTTTTTCCGTTGACTTTCATACAATTTTGAATTCAGAATATTTCTTTTCCTAGACTGTCTCCCATCCAAAGTTATTGAGTCCAGTTTGCCCTGAAATGAATTTATGCAAATATCCAATAGTGAATTGTACAGGTTAGGCTTGAAGTCGAACTCGTTTCGCCGTTAACAATTACGCTACCCGCACATCCATAGTATTGTTGTTAATACAGATACTGATGTTGCTATCTGTTACTACAGATAGTAATGGTTTTGCTACTGCTACTACTAATAATAATAATACCGTACGTCAAATTTTATGATGAAAGTCATTTTTTAACAATAAAATTCAAGTCAAACAACCGATAATGACAAAATGTTCAGAATATATTGATATTTATATTTATATAATAATTTATTTAATGGTGTGATATTTTATTATGCGACTCTCGAGTTTTTCTTCTGATTTAATATATATATATAATAGAATAGTTCTCGATATTTATTCATTACTTTGAATTATATAAAGATTATCATGAATTTTAAGTTGTAACCCAAAAGAGAAACGAGATATTGTAAAGTTACTGAGTGATGGGAAGACAATGTTGGAAAGTAAAAAGATGTTGAACAGAACAAACAAAAAAGAAAAGTAGATTGTCCAAAAAATATTTGAAGAAGCTGGTTTTTGCTTATTCTTTATCATTTTTCTTATATGAGAGAAAAAACGATAAAGAACATTGGCTAAATACATGACAACAGCCATACTAACACTTTTAAGCAGACATCCCCAAAAGAAGCGTGTAAAGTTGGTCAAAGAAGTACATAAAAACTTATTCATCAATAGTAATTTTAATAGTAAATATAAAACTATATTGAATTGACCTGATGGTAATGCTTGAGATTGTCTCCTTCGTGAAAACAGTTAACCAGCACGTCAACAGCGGGATGAATGGAACAAATTTTGGACTTGTACTATTGCGTTGTGGTGCAGTGGATATTGGCTCGAAACGAGAAATCGGAGAGCCGAGTTCAAATTCCAGTCGAATTCGTTGCATTCACTTACGCGCAAATACCCTTGGAAAAGGTATTAATCCGTTTCTTCCCTCCATCTATGGTCAAATAATGGGCCGGATTGGGTTCTGTCGCCTTGGTTGGCAACCAGTCTACCGCAGAAAGTAAATGGCAACCAGCTGCGGGAAAATCTTTTGCCCAGTTAGTCACGTCTCTTTCAAGGCGTAATCGTCCAAGCGTGTATCACGTATGGCACTTAACTGACTAACAATACGCAGTAAAATTATAGGTTCTTTTTTTAAAGCGAATGAAGGTAATGGAATATCAAAGAGCACAGATTAACATGTAAAATAATAAGTAATATTTTATTATCGTATATGGGATTTTATGTTAATCAGACACATGTTTCTTTTAGATTTATTTATAAATAAAAATGTATGCTGCACTTTATTTGCATAATAAAATCAGACACAATCAAAACAAGTTTTTATCAATATTGTTAATAAAAATATATGTTATGGCGATTTTTCTAAGCGCAGGTTAGATATGGCAGAAGGCCGGAAGTCACTACCCAATTGTAATTACTTCTAGCGAGACAAGCTTGTTAACCATTACACCACGTCGAGGTGCCTAAAGAATATATATTATGAATTGACACTCACATGATATATTGCTCATATAAATATCTTGTAATTGCTACTAGTTAATATCAACCTTATTATAAAAACATTGACTCACGTAATAAAATCTGACATAGTCTATTATTATTATTATTAGCTGGGAACGTAAAAATTATATCAGTGTTGGCAATTACGATTTCCCGTATTATCTTATGATTCAGCTCTTCGGTTGTCTTTTTTTCCATGTATCTTCTTAATCTCTTTTCTTTTATGGTTACCGTTTTAATCTGAAAGTTATCTAATCTAAACTTATTTATAAATGAAACTTTGTCTGTGTGGGGGGGGGGGGGGCATTACCTATAGACTCCGAAACGGCTGAACCAATTTTCTTGAAAATTTACACAGTTATACTATAAGCGTCTGCGAGTGTTCTTAGCTAGGTTTTGTGTTGAGGTAACCCCGATAAATATCGAAAATCGATAATCGAAAAAATCGGATTATAGAAGGAGTGGTCCGATTTTAATCAAATTTGATACACTCATCGACAAAGACATAAGAAAAGTTTCAAGGTTGCAGTTCTTACAATAGTGCAGAAAATCGATAATATATATATATATATATATATATATATATATATATATATATATATAAGGCAAGATGTTTGTGTGTGTGTCTGTTTATCTGTCTGTATTTTTTCAGCCCTTTTATTTTAGTTTTTGCTTCGGGTTTGGCTCTAAGTAGGTATAATTGTAGTTCTTAGTCTCAGCCATGATACCATTTACTCAGAGGACTTATTTAGCCTTCAAAATTCAGTTTACGACGAAAAAACTTATTTGATATCGATACCAGGAAATCAAAATTCCGCTAACATCCATTCATTTTTCTTTCAGTCTACGGTTTTGCTTTAACTGGAAACAACTATTGCTTTTTACTCTTTCGTGCCAACGTCCAGAGAGTCTGAGCTCCAGGACCATGGATTAGTTTTAAAGCTTTCATTACACCCGAGCAACGCCGGGCTATACTGCTAGTACAAACATAGATTAGTTTCTTATTTCAAAAAAGATAAGGAACACACACATTTTTCTACTACAGCCTCTTTAATTTTTCTTTTGATTAATCTCTCCGTGAAGAATACAATTTTATATATCACAATTTTTATCATTCCTACCTGCCTTTAAAACTTGCCTCTTAATATTCAGCGGATAGAAAATGGGTTCAGTAAATATAAAATGGCAGAAAGGCATATAAAACAATTACCGGCTTTATTCAATCTATACATGGAGGCAATTCTGAGAGAATTAGAAGTCCTACCAGGATTCATTATTGGAGACCACAATCTTAGCAACATAAGATATGCAGATGACACAGTATTGATAGCAGAGATAGAAAGGAAACTACAGGTATTCTTACAGAAGTTAGTAAAGAAAAGAAATGACATCAATTGCAAAAAGACAAAATGTTGTCAACAAAATGAACAACCCAACATGAAATTTGCAAATAGAAGATACCGAAATCAAGCAAGTACAACAATTTAAATATCTGAAATGTGTTTCAATAGAGGACAGAAATGCGATACTGAAATCCAAATGTGCATTGGGTAGCGAAAGCTGCCTTCCAGAGGTTAAGCAAAGTATTAAGAAACAGAAACATTCCTTTAGAAACAGAAAATGGTACTGAGACGTTATGTAATAACAGTCCTCCTATATGACGGTGAATGCTGGACAAGCTTCTCACATATGAAGAAGAGACTTTAAAAATCAGATTTTTTGTTCTACAGAAGGATGCTGAGGATACTAGAGACGAAATATGTAAGCAACGACAAAGTTCTAGAGAAAATGGAAACAAAAAGGAGATTTATACTTAACATCAGGAATAGTCAGTTGAAATTTCTACGTCACATAATGAAAAAAGAGGGCTTGGGAAATGTAATACTCACAGGACAGATGAAGGCAAGAGTTAAAGAGGAAAACAACGCATAACCTACCTGACAAGGTTGAATGAATGGATGACGGAACGGAATTTTGAAAATGTAGCAAAAAGTCAAAATTTATTAAGAGCTACAAAGAACAAGAAATTGTGGCGAGCCATGATCGCCAACGCCCTGAAGTGATACGGCACATAAAAGAAAAAAGTCTATATTTATCTATTGTTCTTTCGTTTCCATTCAGTTTCACTTTCGAGATAGATATACATCTTTATTTAGTCTCTTTTCACTTGGTTTGCTTTTCGTTTTGCTCTTGTTTTTTTACCTCCTACTTTTTCTCTTTCAGTTACAGATTTTGCCTTCTCCTGTCTCTCGATAACTTACCATTTAATGAAGAATTCTCGACCAGAAAGCGTAACTGATTACAGTTCAGAAGGGTCAGTAATCGAGCAAATACTGAACTCTAAATTCTAAGTAGAAAAGTGTAACAGCTGTACATAAAAACAAAAAAGTAATAGAGATTATTGAAGTAACAGCGACATTAATATTCAGTTAATGCTATGTCCCATACATTTTGACAGTGAAAAGCCACAAAGGTTAAGCATTCAAGCAATTTTCGAAGTATTCCCGACATAATTAGTAAACTTATGGTTTTCCAAGTTTTTCATTTGAGTTTACAAAATTTCTTTATTATAATAATTTTTAAATCGATCTCAGAACCGTTATTCCTCGGTATTTTTATGATCATAACTAACATTGCCACTTACATGTTCCATAAATATTGGATGAAATATTTGGTGAGATTGATATAACATTTCTATCTTCTACCAAAACCATTTCAATTTCTATTATCTACAAGTTTTTCGCTGTCTAACTTTCTTGATTGACAGCAACGATCATTTTGTACTACAAGATTCTCAATCAGTCTGCACTTTTCTACTTTCAATGCAATGATGCCTGGTCGTGCAATACCCAGTCGACTTCTATTCATACTCAGGAACGCCCTCATTTTTGTTATTTGGAAACATCTAGGAACATTCACTGGCGACATTTGTGACATTTTCATCATTCTTCCTGATAACTCGTTATCTGCCACTGTATTAGACAGTAATAAAAAAATTCATTTGGAGAAAAAAAACTACGAAAACTTCATTCAAACATAATATTTAATCTATATGAGCACGCAATAAAGACAGACGGCACGAGCAGAATTTACGAAAAAACGATAAATTTATTGTTAACACACAAAATAATGAATGAATTATACAAATTAAGAGCATTCAGTACCAAATGATGGCAAATAACATATGGAAAAGTAATAATCGATGCAAATGAATGATGTCTTTTTGCAATAAAATTACAACGCTGGATATGATCCTCAGAAAACACAACTAATTATAAAATGAAGAAAAGGAGAAAATACTTTTCTAAGTTGATACAAATTTTCAAAGAAAAGTTTGTGGTAACTGTGAAGAATAGAACAATCACACCAGCCGCAGACTTTTTTCTCAGTGTGGAAGCGACTTTGATATACTTATTAATTCTCATCTGGTAGTTGTCAAATTTCTTCTGTATTGTTTTTCTTTCAAGATCGGAACGACTTGGGTTCCAGCAGCGGATGTTCGTCGAATTAACTCCTCGGTCTCGTTTTATTATCTCCAGGTAGGCTCCAATTCATTTGTCAGAATTTGGAGGGACACTTTTTGATTGGTTCTGTATTAAAAATAAACACGGCTGTTTTCCCACAATTGAAAATGTACCAAAATTATTTTTGAAATTCTAAACACTAAGATCTTAACGCAGCGTCTGCTTTATTTCAAAAGCAGACACACTCAAGCAACTTAAATTTCTTATATTTCCCCTCAGACAAAGATGAGAAAAAATAACACTTTTTTGCATATAAAATTTAAATTGAATGGAAAGACTTTTCTCATGCAAGTAAAATTCTAATGTGAACAATTCAGAATATCTACAATACATACAGGATGTAACTACAATATTTTTCAGCAAATATACAATATTACAATTACATATAAAGATTTTTTCACAATGCTTAAATCTTGTTTGAAATCATTTAGTTTTGTACAAAGAACAAATTGCATTTCTTTATTTTGGTCATTTACACACTTATTGTATTTGCACATTACCAACAAAACTTCAACGTGAAAAATCTTTACAGTTGTTAAACATGAAAGCCATATTCATTTACAGAGTTAGAACAAGAAAAAGACGTTAGGATAATCAAGAATCTTTATTGACAGCAAACCGCTTGTGTACGGATAGAAAGTGAACTCAGCAGGTATGCAAAAATAGAAAGGGGCGTAAGACAAGGACGTGTTTTCTCACCGGAACTTTTCAACCTGTACAGCTAAGCAATTATGAGAGAAATAAAAGCCTTGCTGGGATTCGTCATTGGCGACCACAATCTCAACAATATCAGATACGCGGGTGACACGATACTGACAGCAGTCACGGAAAGGAAAATGCAGCAAAAGAAAGTGAGAAGAAAGGACTGAGCATAAACTCCAAGAAAACTGAATGTATGGTTATCAGCAAAACGAGGAGCCCAATATGCCAACTAAAAGTCGGAGAAACTAAAGTAAAAAAAATCAAATAACTGGAAAGTATTTTGACAGAGGATGAAAAATGCAACATGGAAATCCAAAGACGCATTGTTATGGCCAAAGACTCATTTCAGAAGCTAACCAGAGTAATGAAAGACGAGAAAATCTCATTAGAAACAAAGAAAGAAATGCTGGAAAGCTATGTGATATCTGTCCTTCTATATGGAAGTGAATGCTGTACGATCTCATCAAGGATGAAGGAGAGGCTTGAGACAGCAGAAATGTGGTTTTACAGAAGGATGCTGAGAATATCATGGACGGAGTACGTGTACAACGATGAGGTGTTGGAAAAGATGCAAACGAGAAGAAAACTCACTATACTAGATATCAGGAAGAGACAAATGATGTTCCTGGGACACGTAATGAGGGCGGAGGGCTTGGATAACTTAATACTCACAGGTCGGATAAAGGGAAGGAGAAATAGAGGAAAGAAGCGCGAGACGTACTTGTTTGGTCTGAGCAAATGGATGGAAGAGCGGAGCTTAGAAAAGATACCAAGATAAAAAAAATATTGAGAACGACAAAAGACAGAGCTAAGTGGAAGTCCATGATTGCCTACGTCCTAAAAGGACACGGCACATGAAGAAGAAGAAGAAGAAGATGAAGAAGAAGAAGAAGAAGAAGAAGAAGAAGAAGAAGAAGAAGAAGAAGAAGAAGAAGAAGAAGAATGGAACTACGGAAACTGAAGAAGCCTAACTCTGCACCCAAATTGCAATACAACAGAATCCTGAACGACCCGGACCTAAAGAAAAAATATACGGACAGCGTAAAAAGATACAAAGTACAAAGTGGAAAGGAAAACTTGAAATGGGACACACTAAGAGAAGCCTTAGTAATATCAGCAAACGACATCATCTCAAAAGAAAAACGGATGCAGAAGAAAAAACGAATGGATCACAAATAAGATTTTCAACATAATGCAAAGTAGACAGAAAACAATGCCAAGCCATGGTACGAAATACATAAGAACTACACAGGGAAATAAAGAACACATGTAGACAGGCTAAAGAAGCTTGGCTCAACGAAAAATTTGCAGAAATAAATTAAGTACCACAAATAAAGGAGGTATGCATGAAAACATAAGACCGACAGTACAAAAGACATGCTCATCAACAGGGTACATAAAATCCAAACACATAATGTTAGAGAAACAAAAAATACTTCAGCGATGAGACGAATATCTCAGAGATCGCTTCTCCGACAAAAGAGAACAACCAGGAATACACAGAAATGCTGACAAGTCGAAAATATCAAAAAACCGAAGTGGAAGCTGCAAAATGAAAAGAAACAAAGCAGCAGGACCAGACAGAATTGTAATAGAGATGCTGGCAGCTTTATACGATTTCTGCGTAGACAAGATTACGAAACGACTGGGCACTCCACCAAACAATCAGCTTAATGAGCTAGATAACAAAACTCATCATCCGAATTCTGATGAATAGAGCGCGCATCAGAATCAAGCCAAAGATAGTACAAGAACAGTGCTGGTTCGTCAAAGATACAGATACAAGGAACGTGATATTTATGCTCAGAATGTTATCAGAAATGACAATACAAATGCAGAATGACGAATACCTGTGTTTTATAGACTATGCAAATGAGTTCTACAAAGTACACCACAAAAATCTATGAGAACTGCACAGCAACCTTAACATATTCGAGAAATAAATTAGAATAATCAAAAACCTATACTGGCAGCAAACCGCCTGCATACGGACAAGAAACGAGTTCAGCTGTTTTCCCACAAATCGAAATATACCAAAATTATTTTTGAAATTCTAAAATCTCGGCAAGAGCCCAACACAGCGTCTGCTTTCTCTCAGAAAAGCAGACGATACAGTCTCTTCTTCTTCTATGTGCCCTGTCCCTTCAGGACGTAAGCGATCATGGCTTTCCACGTTTCCCTATCCCTGGTGGCTCTGAGCACGCCTTCTCCTGTTACACCGTGCAATCCTCGTTCTGTCATCCACCTGATTAGGTCCTTCAAATATGTTATCCGTTGCATTCCCCTGTCTCTTTTTCCCTCTATCTGGCCTGTTAGTATCAGATTCTCTTATTGCGTGTCCCATGAACTTCAGCTGTCTCTTCCTGGTGCTCAGTATTAATTTCCTTTTTGTTTCCATCATTTCCAAGACCTCATCATTGCTCACATGCTCGATCCATGATATTCGCAGCATCCTTCTTAGAACCACATTTCAGTTGCTTCATGTTTTTCTTTCATCTTTGATGGTATTATCCAGCATTCACTGCCATATTGAAGGACGGGCATCACGTAGCCATCCAGTACTCTCTTCCTAGTTTCTATCGAAATTGTCCTGTTTCTTAATACCTTACTCAACTTCTGGAATGCTTCCTTCACCATGCCAATTTGCCTTCAAATCTCTGTGTCGCACTTTTCGTCTTCTGTTCTAACGCTTCCCAGGTATTTAAATATTTGTACCTGCTTGATTCTCGTTTTCGTGCAGTTTCTTTCTAGTCCTTTCTTGTTACTTTCTTCTGCTACCTTCTGTAAGAGATCTTGTAGTTTCCTTTCTGTGTCTGATATCAGCACTGTATCATCTGTGTACATCCGATTACGAATTCATAACTTCTAGGGTCTTCAAAATATTCTCGCTGTACAAGTTGAACAGATCCGGTGAAAAGACACATCCTTGTACTTACGCCCCTTACTATCTTTGTATATATACTTAATTGATTTCCTGTCCGTATGCATGCGTTTTGCTGCCAGTAAAGATTCTTTATTACTCTCAAGTCTTTCCCAAATATGCCAGGCTGTCGAGCATCTCCATCAGTTCTTTGAGGCGTATTGTGTCAAACGCCTTCGCTAATCAATAAAGCACAGGTATAAGTCCTTCTTCATTTGTTTTGCCCTTTTGGAGAGCATAATCATAAATATGGTATTCCTTGTTCCCGTGTCTTTAACGAAACCACACTGTTCTTGTCCTATCTCTGGCCTGATTCTCCTTCTCGCTCTATTCATCAGGATTCGGACGATCAGTTTTGTTATATGGCTCATTAAACTGATGGTTCTGTGGAGTTCGCACTCGTTTGCTCCCGGCTCCTTAGGTAGTGCTATGAAGATAGACTTACTGAGATCATCTGGTATAACCCACTATTATATATTTCATTTATTATTTGAGTAATGTTTTCTATACCAAATTCTTCCAGGGCTATCATCAGCTCTATGACTATGCCGTTTTGTTCCGCTGCTTTGTTTCTAGTCAGTTTGGCTACTGCAGATTCCACTTCAGACTTTAATATTTCCGGTCCGTCTTCATCTTTGCGTATTATTGGTTGCTCTCTCTAGTCATAGAAAAGATATTTTATATATTCTTGCCATCGTTGGAGTATTTCCTCTTTCTCCAAAATGATTGTTCCATACTTAGATTTTAGACATCCTCTTGAAGAGCAGGATTTTGTCCTGTCAGTTTTTTTATTTTCTTATTTTTCTGCTTTATTATTCCTGCTCAATCTCTACTTCTGCACATTTGTCATTGAGTCATTTCTCTTTAGCCTGTCTACATTTTCTTCTTATTTCCTTGTGTAGTTCCCTGTACTCCGTTCTATGTCTTGATATCATTTTCTGCCTCCTTTGCATCATTTCCAGAATCTCTTCCGTCATCCACTCGTTTTTCTTTCTACGCCATTTTTCTTTGGGGCAATGTTGTTTGCTGATGTTAGTATTGCTTCCTTTAGCGAGTCCCATTTTGAGTGTCCTTTCCTAGTTTGTTCTTCGCATGTGGTTTTCACGCTGTTAGTGTATTCTTTCTGTTGGTTGAGGTCATTCACGAATGCGTTGCATATCAGTTTTGGTGCTGCATTAGGCTTCTTGAATCTCCGGAGTTTCACTTTTAATTTGCAGATGACTGGGACGTGGTAGCTTCCACAGTCAGCACCTGGATAGGTTTTTGCTTTGAACCATTGCATTTCTGAATCTGCTGTTAATGGTTATGTAGGCTATCTGTTTTTTGTGTCACCCTCGGGGCTTCTCCAGATCCATAGACGTCGTGTGTGTTCTTGAAACCAGGTGTTAGTTATTACCTGGTCATTTGCCATACACCATTGCACCCATTTTTCTCATCGTTCGTTGTAAAAAGTTTCTATTTCTTCCTCGGTGCTTTGTGTTGTTGGTGCATATATGACTGCAATTGCTATGTTGAACAGTCTCCCTTTCAGTTTGACTAGGAAAACTCTTTCAGAGAACTGGCAGTATCCCAAAACACATTTCTTCATTTCTTTGTCCAGTATTAAGCCGAATCCTTTTTTATTATTTTTGCCTCCGGCGTATATTATCCTATGGTTGTCGCTGTTATTTGACCATCTGGTTTCGCATTCTTTTTTTTTTTTTCAGAATGATTTACTTTTTTCTTTTTTTTTTGTTGTTGTTGTTATATTAAATTTATAAATATATTGTTTAATTTAAAAATGATTTTCGCATTGTAAGATAATGAATAGCATTATAATTCGTCTGTGTGTTTCCCCCACCTTCCTTAGAGCACATGGTATCGCAAAAAGAAAGTGCATTGCTAGAAATATCCAAATAAAAACGGAAGTTCTCTTTGAAGAAGGACGAAATTTCAAAGAAAATAGCTTCTGTTTACTGGATATGAAATGCTTTGTCTTTTGCTAGTTACTCCTAACTAGGGGAATTGACATTTTTATAGAACTACTTCTTTGAACTTATACTAAGTATATACTTAATATTTTAATATTTGTTCTTTCTTTCTTCCACCCCTCGTTGTGTTTATATATATATATATATATATATATATATATATATATATATATATATATATATATACGGGATGTTAGCAACCCGGTAGGATAAAGAAAAGAATAAAACTACAAAGGGCGAATGAACTCTTAATGAGTCAACGGCCAGCTAATTAGAATTGGTGTCTCAATAAACCACCGTCGAGAAGGCAACAGGATACCACTCCACTATCTCTATCCTGCGTAGAATCATGGCTATACAAAGATACAGTCTCAACGAGCTAAAATCTCTTATAGTAATTACTTTTAATTCTGTTCTCGATACCGGTTTTAATGTTAACATTGTTACATAGTTTCGCATGGTTTTAAGATTTGTAATCTTTTAAATTGTCCTTTATCTTTTTAAGAGTTGTTTTCTCGTCAAATCCTTAAATTTATCTTCACCATTTCTTTGTTCTTTGTGTTATTTATTTCTGGAACGTTCTGTTTGAGATTTATTTCGTTTTCATCTATGTACCATTTCCATGTTTGTTTAGTTCAATTCAGTCATTCCAGACTTGTTAATATATACTTGAGCATTGCTTTAAAGAATTAGCTTTTTGTTGAACTTCCTGTTATTATTTTTACAGACGTCCCAGTATAGCTTATGAGAAATAGCGTCAAGGTAATGACCATTTTAATTGTGTCTTTGCCATTTGATTTTTGTTACATTTATTTTTTAATTCATGTCAGCTTTTAATTTCCGCTTGCTTAAAAATATCATCTGAGCGGATAAAATGATAAGTTCTGTCTGCTCTTTTTTAAGGTAACTTCTTTTTCCATTAAGGCCAGACAAAACAATATTTCAACTCATATACGTTCAAAGTTTCAAACGAAAAATGAAATTTGCGTATTTTATATAACAGGTAGAGTTATCAATAATTGAAAAAATATATTAATTCTCGAACTAAATCAATGTTTGAATTATCAGTGTCAAAATTTAAATTATCATTAACAAAAAATAGCCTATTTCGTTTTTATTGTCATATAAAATTTCAACAAATATTGATGAACAATAATTCAGTTATTACTCAATACTCAAATTTCAGTTTCTGGACTTATACTTCTAGCAACAAAATAATTTTGTCAAAATTAAAACTTCATGCTTTGAAGATAATGTAGATTTGATAAAGTGCATATGGCAAATATCTTATTCCTTTCAGAATATGCTTCTTACAACATCACTTGATATAAACAACAATCAATAATTTTTACCTAGAACAAAACAAAATAAATTTTAAACAATAGCATGTCCTGTCTCAGGCAAGATTTGCACTGTCGTTATCGTATTAAATTTACCTATGGCAAGCATCACTGTTTCTCGGTAGTGAAGAGTTATGAATGCTACACACCAGACGCAATCTGTTCCCGTTATGTTGCAACTAGCCATGCTGCGGTCTATTCTATACGATGTCGAACTGGTGGTTTATTTACCTGTCGAATTAGTAACTCTTTTAAATGAAAACAAATTTAAATCACAAGTCGTTTCTAATTAGAAGAATTTTTTTACCGTGTTTCAGTATTACATTATTTAGTGTAAACAAACGTACTCTATTTAATAATAAACTACCGTGTATTAACAAACACTCATTTTATTAACATATGATTTCGTCTACCAAATATTAAGTTATGTGATCTTGAAGCAGTAGGGAAATGGTTAATGTTTATTGAATTGGCCATGTGTCATCCATAACCTAACTCCCTACAACTTAGGATAGTTCGCAATCATCAGAAGGTTGGAGATTGGAATATGTAGATTGTGTAGAAGAATAAAATTATACCTTTTGCATGTTTAAGTAAAAAATTATTTATAGAAAAGAATAACATGAATTAGTAGAAGTTAAACGTTCCAAGAGAAATAGTATTGAGGTTAAGGGTATCAAGAGTTCGTTGAAATATTCGTAGTAGTCCTTGCAAGAGTGCGTTTATGTGTACGTAGGCAGAAACGTATGTATGTATGAGCGTTTATTGTTGGATAGGATTGTCTTGTTGGATAGTTATCGCTCAATGTGAATGGTGAAAAGGAAGGAGGTGAGAGGTGAGAGTGAAAGAGTGGGGTAATAATAGCAATCGCTTGATGTTAGTCAAGGGTACGTGTTAATTGCGCTCATCATCTTATTTCTTTGACGACAGCCGATTTTGCTCCGTCTTTTATTTTGTTTGTGGGTGCTCTGAACAGGTTATTTGGTAATTAACTCCTGGATGTGACTCTGGCCTTTCCATTAAACGACAAACATTTTGCATCGAGGTGTGAAATTTCGCGAGTTTTGAGTGTGATAAACAAAGTTTGTAAATTCGAGAAAATTCCTTTATTTCTAACAATGAGTCAGTGCTTAGCATTTGAAGTTTTAAATCTAGAACTCGTTTTGTTCGCTAAAAATTCTCTATGTTCTTACTTTTATGTGATACACAAATAAGTATTTCTCAAAACTCGCTAAATTAGCATTGGTCCATGGGACTATCCTTTTAAGTATCTCCCTAAAACTGGTGTCTTTAGTAACCTAAAAGCATACTTAGATTTCTCAATTGCTTTTGTTATCATACATATTTACAAGATAATTATTATGATTATTAGTGACGAAACCTTTCTGTCTTTTCTTTTGTTTACTTCTTCTTCCAGCTTCGTTTTCTAAGTCTATTTTATCACAGTTGTAAATAATGCAGACCCACTCAAATAAAATAAAATATGGTGTGCAATAACAATTATCAATAAGAAAAATCGACACATGCGTATGTAAAATTAGAGGCATAGACAAGCTCAGACGCGTATATTTTTCAAATAGCCGATTAATTGCTAACAAAAGTTACTTGTTAATCATTTCTGTTTATATAGGGTCGCAAATTCAATTACCATTTTTTATTATATTCTTAACTAGCAGTATAGCCCGGCGTTGCTCGGGTGTAATGAAAGTCCTGGAGCTCAGACTCTCTGGACGTTGGCACAAAAGACTAAAAAGCAATACGTGTTTCCAGTTAAAGCGAAACCGTAGACTGAAAGAAACATGAATGGATGTAAGTCGAATTTTGATTTCCTGGTATCGATATCAAATAAATTTTTCGTCGTAAACTGAATTTTGAAGGCTAAATAAGTCCTCTGAGCAAATGGTATCATGGCTGAGACTAAGAACTACAATTATACCTACTTAGAGCCAAACCCGAAGCAAAAACTAAAATAAAAGGGATGAAAAAACTACAGACATACAGGCAGATAAACAGACACACACACAAACATCTTGCCTTTTATATATATATATATTATCGATTTTCTGCACTATTGTAAGAACTGCAACCTTGAAACTTCTGAATATCGTTTCTTATGTCTTTGTCTATGAGTGTATCAAATTTGATTAAAATCGGACCACTCCTTCTATAACCCGATGTTTTCGATTATCGATTTTCGATATTTATCGGGGGTACCTCGACACAAAACCTAGCTAAGAACACTCGCAGACTCTTATAGTACAACTGTGTTAATTTTCAAGAAAATCGGTTCAGCCGTTTCGGAATCTATAGGTAATGGACACACACACACATACACACACACACATACACACACACAGAGAAACAAAGTTCCATTCATAAATAAGTTTAGATTTGTTTTACTTTGGCCATTCAGTCACTTTTCATTTATGTATCTATCTGAGTGATAGATCGCAGTGTTTAATATTTATTCGGTTCTTTATTACTTATACAATTTACAAAACTTTTTTAAAATAATTTTTTCGGGATTATTTAGATTAATTATTTTGCTCTTCAGACTAGCAATTTTATTTTGGTTTTTATATGTGAATATAACAACCAAGATGAATGGCAAGGCATATGACAAAAAATGATAAAACGAGTTCCACACGAATTTGCAGTCGACAGAATAGTCACTGGTGGGGAAAACATGGATTATAAAAATTCAAAACAAATAAGATCCTGGCTAGATTCCGGAAAGGCTTAAACAATCATCGCAGAAATAATTTACTAAAAGAAAATGTATTCTTCATTGTTTGTTGGGATTTAAAGGAATATTTCATTATGAATTATCTCCTTTGATCAAAATGTTACTAGGCAATTCTATAACAAGCAATTTTTTAATCATTTTGCCACAAGTAAGGCAATAAAGTCACTAAAACACAAAGGGCTACCGAGAGTTAGAGAATATGAGAAAAACATGATTAAAGAGAGAGAACAATGAAAGAACAAGAATTAAAAGAAAGAAGATAACGATTAATACTGCAGTTAATATTTGAAGATCAACGTTGACTCGTAAGCAAGAAGCCAGAAAAGAATTCCACGAGTGAGATGTGTGAGAGAAGAAACTGTTAACATAGACATTACGATTACATATAGCCATTTCAAGTGTAAAATGCTGAGACCTTGCAGCCAATCAAGTATTGCGCATAAATTCATAAATATATCTATCATAGAGGAAAGTTCATCAGAATAATTAACATAAAAGTATTTTAAAAAGACAAAGGGAAGACAAAGGGAAGCTACGTTACGGCGGTGGGAATTTAATTGAAGCCGAAATGCCAGGTCAGGATCAATAGCATTGAAAATAGTTCTTTTGTATTTTATTAAGAATCTCTAAATATATAAGAGCATCAGACAATACGCGGTAGCAATATTCAAAGCAAGGGCGAATGTTAGACTTTTAAATATGTAAGGTAAACTCTGGAAAGAAAAATTCTCTAGCACGACACAGGAACTGATTTTCTAGCAGCCGACCTAACATTTGATTCAATATAATCTTTCCCATTCATGTCAGCGAAAGATGTTAGTCCAAGAAGATGCAATGTCATTCTCCTGAATGCTCACAGAAGATAGAAAAGATTATCTTAGTTGATTAAAAGAGAATAGTTTCGTTGCAATGTTAATCCTATTCATTGTCTCAGTTAACAACAGATTATAGGTCATTTTTTAGCGTAGGTTCAAGAATAGATTCCTGGAGGAGGGGGACATGAAATCTAGAAGAATGGTGGTTCGATACAACGTTCATTTCGCGATTTAATAAGAAAGACAAAACCAGTTCAAAAATTCGTCCAAAAATACTATATAATCTTTCAAATTGTAAAGAAGACCAGCGTTCTAAATCCTGTCAAATGCCTTCGAGATATCCAAAGCATGAGCTTCACCATTCTTATCTAAAGCTTGAGAGACTCTTTTTGCAATAATCGTTAATATATCGGCATTTGACCTAGAGTAGTGAAAGCCATTTTACTTAATCTGAAATAAGACACTGCGAGGTGTGATGCTTAACCAAGTCAGAGTTAAAGCATTTAGCACATTCTTAAAAAGAATGATAGAAAGATGAGATGGCTCGCCTGAGTTCTTAAAGACTGGAATTACAAACAGGATTTCCAATAAGCAGGAAAGCACAATAGAGCAAGGCATTTATTGTAGTTTTTAGAGAGAACATATGTCGGGCCAGTTCAAGAGCAAATTTATTAAGAACTATTTCAGGAATACCATCATGATTTGTAAGGATCCGTTTTGAAGATGATAACAGAAAGCATGGATAGAGTCGTATGCATATCACTCAATAGAGACTCAGTTCTAAATGAAAAATAAGGCAAAGATATTTCAGATGAGACAAGACTAGAATTTGAAAATAATTTACGAGCATATTTATGACGCATTAAAACAAAAAATATTTGTTAATACACAAAGAAATTGATCAATGACTTTACAGTAGGACAACGTCCAAATATGACATAGTAAATGATCATGGCGTTGGAATGTGCTCTTTATATCTGCGAACTATCTGAGACTATCACTTGTTTTGTTCTATATAACTATGATTGTTTGGTTACAAGTTTTGGCAATTTGAAGATATCGAAAAACTACAATTAAATACACGATTTATGTCAAAGTAGTTGAAGTCCATAGAAAACAAGCGAAAATTATTTAAGGATCGAATCAAAAATGCTATAAAAGGAATTGGAAAACTTTCTGGATCTTATATAACACGCACGCACACACACACACACACACACACACACAGATATATATATATATATATATATATATATATATATAACGATAAAAGGAAAGTATATGTATGAAATAATGTAAAAAATCTACTTAGTTACGGGTTTTGTTTCGAAAAAGAGGTTCAGACTAATAGTTTGTCCCTTCTCGGCTCCATTATGAGTTTTTTTTTTCGGCCCCATTAAGGAGTTGTTTCCGTTTTTGTTATTCGCTAACCCACTATTAGCCTCTCTCTCTCTCTCTCTCTCTCTCTCTATATATATATATATATATATATATATATATATATATATATATATTCTGTATTATCAAATATTGTTAAACTATTTATTTGTGAAGCGTAGTCTGAAGTATAATAACTACCAAATAAAAATAATGCAATCGATTCTGATGTTATGAATGTTTAATTTTTCTTGTCGAATGAAGTAAGACATGAGTCTCGTATGAAATTATGCGGTAAGATTAACTCTTCCGAAGTATTGTCTAAGATTATCGCATCCAAAATATTGTCTAGTGTTTTTCTCTTTGAAATAACTTTTCATAGAAAGCACTCAGCTCTTTTTAGCAGGTTATGAAACGCCTTTACCTATGTAAAGAAGTTTAATATAAAGAAAAGAAGGAAGCTGTAGAAGCTTCGAATATATATCAGTCAGTTAAGTGCCATACGTGAAACACGCTTGGGCGATCATGTCTCGAAAGAGACATGACTGACTGGGCAGAAGATTATCCCGCAGTAGGTTGCCATTGCTTTCTGCGGTAGACTGGTTGCCGACCAAGGCTATAGAACCCAATCTGTCCTATTATTTAACCCATAACTGGGGGGAAGAGACGGATTAATACCTTTCCCAAGGGTATTTGCGCGTAAGTGAATACAATGGATTCAACTGGAATTTGAACTAGAAAATGATTTAAATCCTAAGTAAATGCTCTTTTTTTTTTATTAAACAGTATATTTATTTACATCTACCGGCCTGAATATATTTCTTGTTAGAAAAATATGCGCCCTCCGACAGGATTCTAATCCGCGTCCTCTAAAGGAAACCGTAATTAAATCTGACGTCCCTTACTTGCTCGGCCACGTAGGATCTCCTGATCAAACAAAGCATAGTGCTTTTGAATACACATTTTTCCCGATTCGCGAAGTATGCTTTTTTCGTCTCCTATCCTAATTAAATACATTCTCTTTTAAGAAAAAGGATGAAATCGGACATATTTCAAAACTCGTTTAAAAGTATCCACAAACTTTTCAGTTTGTCCTTTTGACCTTGTGTGATACGTTCGTACTTTCTTTTAGTCATTTTTTGTTTTCCGAAATAAACATGTATTGTTCTGCTTTTACTTTTATTTATTCCAGGGTAACTAATAGTTCGCGTACATTGCATAATATATTTTTGCTATATGCGTAGGTTTTTGTTTTTTTGTCGAACCAAAAATTACTAATACAGGTATGTGGTCTATCTGTAAACGAAAACTCCTTCCGTGTATAAATTTGTGAAATTTTTTATTTCAAATATTAATGCTAACGCTACTTTTTCTACCTGGGTCTAGTTTGTTTTGTTTTTTTTGTTTTTTGTTTTTTTGTTTTTTTGTTGTTTTTTTTTTGTTTTGTTTTTTGGTTTTTTTTGGTTTTTGACGGTAGCAGCAAACGCAAACATCTTCTAACATCTTATCAGTCCAATTTCACTTTACGCCTTTTAAAGCAAATTATTCAGTGGAGCTCTCAAATCCATAATAGGTACGTAAATTTGATAATAATTTATTAGTTTTGAAAATGCTTGTAGCCTAGTAACGTTTATTGGAGAAGGCATATTCTTAATTACACTTGACCTCAACGACTCTGACGAGCATTTTTCTCGATAATTTGTCCTACGTACTTGATTTTAGGTAAAAACAATTCGCACTTTTCCAAACTGAGTTTGAAACCGTACTCCCGTATTTTTCCCAAATTTCTTTTTACATATTCTGTATGTTATTCTTTTTTAATCAATATATCATCCAGATAAGCAACTAAGAAATCACAATTGTCAAGCATAGTGCCCATATCTTGTTGAAATATGGCTGCAGACAATTTTATCTCAAAAGGAAGTCGGTTGAACTTGTGGTGATACCGACCGAGCAAAAGCGATGGACAGGATGTTAGCTCTCTCCCGACAAAAAGCCAAATGACCAAAAGTCGTCAGTGTGCAATTTCCATTTCGCGAGCCTACGCGAATTTTATTTACCAGCCAATGGGAAGCCCAGAATCAAATTCAAGTGTGAAATCCCAAACGAGCTGCTGTGATCCAAAAAGCAGATATAAAAAGCGGATACAGACAGACCCCACCAGGCAAAACTTGAGGAGAAGAGTGTAATCAGTATCCCCTTGACCTAAGTCAAGTGGCTACTACGCATGCCTTTTTCTTTCTCCCCTGTCTCAAAACTACTTACTGACCTACGGTGCGACTACATCAAAGACATTCCTCACTTACACGCTCCCCACATTCCTAAGCATGAATTCTCTTTCAGCTTATTATTTGCTATGAACATTTTAACCTCCGTTAGACCTATATTCCATGTATTACTTTAATTGTTAAAACATTAATTGATATGTGTATATATAAAAATGTTATTTTCAACTCAATTTGCTTTTCTTGATTTTATAATCATTTTATGACTTATAGTGGGCTATCTACAACAAGTAGTCAAAGAGTGATAAGCGTAAAGAACGAATCGATAAATATAGAGGAATCGGGTATAGCTCACATCAACAAAATAAAATATAACCAAAAATATTACGCCTCGAATAAAAAGAACGGAGGACACTCTCAAAACGGAAAAATCACACGAAAAGTAAGATAATTACCCCCCCCCCCATCCGTGCTAGCACTCCGGTGATTGCATTGGGCAAAATTCTGTCCCTTCCTAAATAAAAAATGCGAAAAGTGCTGCGAAGTTGGCCATAAAGACGCCCATTGTAGAAGTACAAAACAGTCAAATATCGAGTCAGACACGTTAGGTCAAGCGAGAAAGATGGAAGCTTTCGAAAATACGTCTCCGTCAAGATATTGAATAAGACGGTTAAGCTCCAGTTAGATTATGGATCAGACCTCCTATTATAAACCTACAGACTTGGAGGAGGCTAAACAAGCCAACGATACAAAAAAGTAGTAAATCAGTCCGCAAGGTGGCTGGAGGTAGGATTAATTTCATTGGTGAGTTGTACCTGTCAGTTACATTAAACGGTACGACCAAAGAAGTAAAGGCGTTCGTACTAAAAAACCTCTGAAAATTTATTTGCCACTGACTGGTTGGGCTACTTTAATTTGTGAGACCGCCCTATCAACACATTTTGCCAAAGAATTGAGAATGTTACATCAGAGGCTGAGCAACTTAAAGTGGAACTCAAACAGACCTTTCCTAAAGTCTTCTCGGCTGGCTTAGGCAAGTGTACTAAGATACAAGCAAAATTCGAAGTAAAGTAAAATATACAACCTATTTTTAAGAAAAAAATGTACCATTTGCTGCACTGAACAAGATCGATGAGGAAGTGGATAGACTAGTTAACACTGATACTCTATCTAAAATGGAGTTCAGCGAATGCGCAGCTCCTACCGTATATGTTAAGAAGAAGTCGAATGAAATACAGGTTTGCGCAGATTTTTCTACCGGTCTGAACGCAGCACAAAAAGATGGCCACTACCCTCTACCTAGCCCGGAGGAGGTATTCACTAAGCTCAATGGCGGGAAGACGTTTTCTAAAATCGACTTAAGTGACTCCTATCTCCAGATCCAAGTGGAAGAGGAGAGCTCAAGACTCCTGTGTATTAATACCCATAGAGGACTGTACAAGTTCAATAAATTACCCTTTGGGATCAAGGTCGCGCCTGCGATTTTCCAGTAGGTCATGGATACCATGCTGGGCGGCCTTGACTTTGCAATGGCGTATCTGGACGATATAATAAATACCAGTCAGTCCAGAGAACAGCATAGGGAGCATGTATATAGGGTTTTTGAGAAAATTCGTGCGTATGGATTCAAAATTTAAAAAATCCAAATGCGATTTTTGTTTAAACGAGATAAAATATCTCGAACACATCATCAACGAAAGCGGTAGACGTCTTGATCTCGAAAGGGTTACAACGATCAAAGACATGCCAGCTCCTAACAATATACAAGCACTGCAAAGCTTTTTGGGGATTGGCTAATTACTACCAAATCTTTATCAGATATATGCATGATCTGCGAACCCCACTGAACGAACTACTGAAAAAAAAAAACAAAGCCTGAGAATGGACATCCCAATGTCAAGCGAAAAAATTAAAAACACACTTACAGCTGATCTCTTCTTAACCCATTACGACCCAAAACTCGACATTATCGTAGCTAGTGATGCCAGTTCATACGGCGTTGGAGCCTGCATCTTACACTGAATGCCTGACGGCACAAAAAGAACAATCGCACACGCTTCCAGGACATTGCAACCAGCGGAAAGGAAAAGAGGCCCTAGCCATAATATTTGCAGTGACTAAGTTCCATAGGTATTTGCATGGTAGACCTTTCACTCTTCAGACGGACCACAAACCTCTAATCTCAACCTTTAGGTCAAAAAAGGGTTTACCGCGCCATACGGCAAATAGACTACTTAGATGGTGCACCATCTTGCTGAATTACAATTTTAACTTGGTATACTTAACGTCGAAACAAATTTGTCATGCAGACAGCCTATCGAGGCTGATACCAAAGAAAAACGACTCCTTCGACGACATAATAATCGCGGCACTCCGCACAAATTGCGAGATCAAAACAATGATCGCGAATACGGTCAGAGAACTCTCGATAAACTCCTGCTAAAACAAATTAAACTACGAAAAACTGTGAACGCGCCCAGTAGACATTTCAGTCCAGAGAAAAAGTTTTCTTTAAAAACTACAAAAATAATATGTCGTTCTGGGAAATGGGCACTATTGACAAGTAAATAGTCGAGATGATGTATATCGTTAAGGGCCCACGATACACATATAAGCGCCACCAGAACGAACTAAAGAGGTGTCGTCCAGATGATACGCGCGACACGCCCCCGGTAGAAGAAGAACCAACTGATGTTATCTTTGAGACTTTTGACTTGGATCCGCCCCAACCAGCACCCGAACAACGTCGGTCGAGCAGAAAACGAAAGTTTACCGACCCGCTGATTATTAACCCAAAACGTAAAAGGTGCTAATAGCTTTTTACGGACAAAAAGCTGGGGAGGGGGTGTTGTGGGGAATTACCTACACAGTAATATCAACTCTACCTAACTATACCGTGTCTGAGTGATCTTTTTCCCAGGGCCACATCAGGCATTCGTCACCGCGTTGGAAGTGAAAAAATTGAAGAATTTTCCTTTTTTCTTTGGAATTATTTCAATTATCTTTTGTTGCTGTTTCTAGAGTTCCAACAATTGCTGTTGTTGCTGTTTCAATATTCAATTTTATTAACCTGATGAAAATTGATAATTTTAATTAATAATTTTAATTAATAATTGAAAGATGCTTTTCTCTCATAAGAATGTTTTCTGCATGTGTTTCAAAGAGATGCATACAGATATATACATACATATAATTAGAAACACACACACACATGCTACTATGTGGATGTGTTTTATCTTGAATATTGTAAATTTCTTATTTATAATGGACAAAGAAATAGAATGTCGAATTTTATTTCTATAAACGTAAATCTTATTTGAATAAATATATTCACAGAAAGGAAAAGACGGGGTAAGGTGAAGCAAGATTAAAAGGTCTTATATCATTTTATAAGCAGAAAATTCTATTTTAAACAACAAATTTACAATTAACTGCTATATTCGCATTCTTTTGAAGAAATAAAAATGTTTTGAAATATCAATGTCACGATTAACAAAAGTTAATATAAATTTTCATAATTTCATAGGCAACCTCATTCCTCCCCTTAGTTCTCTCCTGCCTGTTCGGCTGCCATTGCCCACAGGAATCACTACTTTCGACTATTTCGGAGGCAGTCATCTGACGATAATAGGCGCCTATTCACGTCTGCTCGTAATCAGTGCAAGAGAATCCTGAATGACGCCAAGCGGATGTTTGCTGAGAGAATGAGACAGCGCATAGCTGACCGCAAGTTCGGCTCCAAGGACTATTGGCGGTTATGCAAACGGGTGCTGAACAATAGCAAATCCTCGATCTCTCCTTTAATCAATGAATTTGAGGTCGTCACATCATCAGAGGACAAGGCCGTGTGCTTTGCTCGCCGATTCTCATCCAACTCCACATTTGACTCTTCTGGAGTACCCTCACCCGACTTCCCTAATAGAACTGAGGCTAAACTGTACAATATATACATTACCCCGACAGTAGTATCCCGTGTAATATCAAAACTTGACCCTCATTAGGCAAGCGGTGGTGATGGAATCCCGGTGATTGACCTTAAGAAATGTGGCCCCGAACTCTCCTCCGTCCTCTCTAAACTGTATAACTACTGCCTCTCTGCTTCCTGTGTGCATGCTGGAAGTCCTCTTCTGTCGTTCCTGTATTCAAGAACTCTGGTGAACCCTCGGACCCATCCAACTACCGCCCTATCAGCCTTCTACCAATTTTCGGTAAGGTGCTCAAGGCCATTATTAACGCTGAAATAGTTCAGCATCTTACTGCCCATAAACTCTTCTCCGACAGGCAGTATGGCTTCCGCTTTACCAGGTCCACGGCTGATATGCTAACGAACATTACGGAATACATGTCCCAGGCCCTTGAGGGATCCGGCGAGGCTCGTGCCGTTGCTCTGGACATTTCCAAGGCTTTTGACAGGGTTTGGCACGCTGGCCTTCTATGTAAGCTACGGGGTTACGGTATCACCGGACGATTGCATGATCTGATCCAATCCTTTCTAAATAACCGCATAATGAAGGTCGTCCTGAATGGGCATGCTTCCACAACTTACTGTACAAACGCTGGTGTCCCTCAGGGCTCTATCCTAGACCCGACTCTCTTTCTTATTTTCATAAATGACCTCCCAGACGAGATCAAGAGCCAAATTGGCATCTACGCAGATAACACCACAATTTACTCTCACAAGTAAGAAACCCGGCGTGGGGGACAAGCATAATCTCGCTGCTGATCTTGAGAGGAATCTACATTTTGTGGTGAATTGGGGTAAAAAGTGGTTTGTAAATTTCAATGCGTCTAAGACCAAGCTGCTGTCTGCCAATCATCACAGGCAACCTCTCCTGTCTCCCATGAGCATGGACCAAGCAAGACTCCCCGAGAGCAATACACTGCGCCTCATTGGCCTTACCCTCTCTTCTGATCTCAAGTGGAACTACTACATTGAGTCAATAGCTAAATCCACTGCTAGGAAGATTGGATCACTGTACCGAGCCAGGATGTTTTTTCCCGCCTGAAACTATCCTGCATATATACAAATCAACCATTCGTCCGTGCATGGAGTACTGCTGCCATATATAGTCAGGTGCCCCCGCTGTTCACCTCGGTGTTCTTAACAGGCTCCAAAGGAGAATCAGTAATGTGACAGGTACCGACTTGGCGGCTCGACTACAGCCACTTTCCCACCGACGGGATGTGGCTTCCCTTTGTTCTATAAATACGTCCATGGCTTCTGCTCCAACGAACTTAATTCACTGGTGCCTCCGCAACAGGTGTTTACTCGTGAAACCAGACTGGTAACTAGGTCTCACCCATTCACAGTGAAATCAACCAAATGCAGACAACAATTCTACTCCTGCAACTTCTTTCCTCGCACTTCTCGCCTGTGGAACTCGCTTCCTTATTCTTGCTTTCCTGACGGCTACAACCTCCAGGAATTCAAATGCAAGGTCAATACTCATCTCTTAACCACTTGACCTTAGTTCTTTCCTCATCACCCTGTATATCCTTTCCTTTCACACCACCTATGCAACTGTCATCACACCTGTATTCCCATCCTTCTCTTGCTCCTTTCTACATGGTTTGTCCTTCTCTTCACTCTCTTCTATCTAGTGCTCTTACTCTTATGTAGCCCCATACACATCAGTGGCGTTACCGCCTTCCTCGGGGTGATATGATTAAAAACAAAACAAAAACTGAAAAAAATAAAAATAGTCAGTGAAAATGCAACCAAAATATTTAAAATTGTCCAGAAAAAAGTTAACGGAAATTGTTTTTATTTCCAAAGCCCAGCAATTATATTTTATTATCTGTTGTAACTTGAAATGATAACAATATTAAGTATAACATTTCAGACTGACAGTAATTTTATATTAAAAAAAACCTTTAATTTGACCTCATCTTCGGTGACTCAACAAAACAATTTTCCGAATTCTTTGAAGTACAAACCTGTATATTTAAATAATATATCTACTTGCATAATTATTAGTTAATCAGTAATTCCGTATTTCTACAGCGTTTATGTGTCTATAACCTATAGTTTTTGTCCATGTCCGACAATAAATTTGTTCAAATAGTAATTGACAATTTTATTATTTAATATTGCCATACTAACCAAATAAACTTATAAAAACAGACATGAGAACTAAAAAATAACAAAAGAAATTGAAGCTTGCCTATATTTAGCTTACATGACTTCTCACATTTTTGTCAAATAAAGTACAACACCCAGTGCTGTGCCTTTAGCTTAATCCGACATATAAACTATTCAAAAACTTTTCAAAATATGTATTTGCTTGTCGTTTCTTATAGACGATCATAAACTATCCCAAAGGTTTAAGGTTATGTGAACCAGCACAGATGATGGAGCCTGGGTTGCCTGAGAAGCAATATTAGGCATAGCTACTTTGTTAAAGACTTACTGGCGTTACTCTGTATGTTTTGACATATTGATTTTCATATGAAAAATGTAAGTGGGCGATGATTCAAGTTGAATTAAGCTGACTGATTCCACTCCCTCTTTACAAGAATATTCACTCCGTCTGGTGATGAAATACATTTCAATTGATATTTAGAGAACCGAAAATACTTCTACAATTTCTTATTAAAAATAATTGAGAATTTAGGTTATCTGGGAGATGGAAGTTAAAGTATCTATGACGTTTGAATTGCGCAATTTGACAGCCCTGATATAAATAAGCGTCACTTGAGAGTAGCAATAATTATTTAAGTTGGAACCTTACCTTTTATTTGCCTTTACATTTTTAATCGCAAGTTGTTCATGCGAGCAAAAATTAATTTTAAAATTATCCAGACATCTCAAAATATGGACTTTAAATTCGATGGCCGACAACTGAAAAAAATTCTCAGAAGTGATTCAGCATACATTGATGGATAATAGAATTGCAATATTCTGGAGTATGATGACGATTTTGACCTGTGTGCTGGCCAGTAATAGATATTTTGATTGAAATTTCAATTTCTTGTGTCTGAGCTTTAGACAAATGACATACACTATGATATGGTCTTAATTCGTGGAAGAGTCTAGCGTCAGAATGTGTCATGCTGCATAAATGCACATATACTCTTCAGTTAGAATCATTTGTGATTGGTGAGAATTCAAAAGATTGGATTATCAACGCACGTTGGCAAAAATGGTCAAATGAATATTCCTACGCCCATAAACCAGGTTCTGGATGATCATTTAGTACAGATGTTTTTAATATTGACGCATTGTAAGAGAAACACCACCAGACTGCACGCCATTTTCAGTATGTGGTCGCAAATGTTCAACAAGGACTGTGGTATTGTAAGGTGAAGTGGAGGATCGAATGACGCCGTGTTCTGTTCCTTGTTCTATCCATAGACATCAAAAGCGAGCGAGTGTTTTAAATTATGGCTCCTTGCGTCATGATGTCATGAGTAGGTCTGTATTTCATGGAATATTATATCCTGGAAGATATCGCTCCCCAGGACAACATCACAAGCATAAGTGATATTAGTTGAATGAAGGCAGAATTTGTACTCATCATGGAACAGAACACGGCGTCATTCGATCCTATATACCAGAATAGTGTTTAACCTGAAATAAGCTATGTATTTCCTACCAACAGATGCAAGAAGTGTTAATACATCTCATGTTTTTGAACACGTGCATGTATTAGTCTGTTTATGAGATAATCTACAGTAATGCACCTATATATTTGTACATTTAATCTTGGATAAATTGAAACACATATTCAGTGTATTACAATTTTCATTTTCATCATTGTAAAGCTTGCATTTTTCCCACTTTCTACCTCCGTTAAATGAGTATTAATAATATTTTATGCTAACATTTACGTTAACTTTTAAATAAATATATTCGGAGACAAATTTTTAAGGAATGTTTTTATTATGTTCCCTTGAAGTTGATAGAAAAAAGAAAATGACAACAAAAGAGTAAACAAATTAATCATTTGCAAAATCAACAGACAGTTGCGTTCGTTAAAATGTCTCATCTGTGTATGTTCACAATAACAAAATAGTTTGCGATTTTTATTGAAAAACACTTACTAATTATCTTCTTTTCTTGTTTATATATCTTCCTTAGAAATGTACAATTTCACGATTATAAAAAAAAAATGAAATACCTACATGATAAAAGTATTAATCTGCTTCTGAAAAAGCGGTTCAATAATTTTGAGAGATGTTCAAAACATCCAGTTTAGTTTCGAAATTGGTGTTTCAATCAAACGATTTAAGACAGACGTCAATGCAACTAAATAGAGAAGAGAAGCGTGCTATAGTCTCTATTTCTGAATTTCATTAGCTTAATAATTTGTTTTTCTCTTAAATCTTCATTCACTATAATGACAAAAAATATTAAAAATAAACATTAGCTAAAATGAATTATAATATAAACATATGAGATAGTTTTCTTTAAATAGGTTATGCGAGAAAACACAATCTCACATATATATGAGTTAATGTCTGCTTGTTTTGTATGTGCCTGATATGTGTTTCCATGCGTGTTTTGAATGTGTGTAAAATAAACGTGTGCCAATCCGTGTGCGTTTTATAACTTATTCCTTCTTTGTAAAAGGATATACACAGTCGAATTACTAAAAGTAGTTTTCTGATAACCAACAGTTTGTTGATTTTCGTATAATAGTTTTCATGGCTATTTTTAAACTGTCGTCAACAAATATAAAATCGTTTCAATGCTAAAATATTTAAGTCGTAGCATAAAATCTATCTTATTAAAAAAAACTAAATTCTTTAATCAAGAAATTATGGAAAGATACTTTTTGTAGTGAATAAAATTCTAGATAATCTAAGTAACATAATGCTTCCATTTTTTAAGATTTGTAAACAAAACTCCATCTCTGAAAGGATTTTGAATTAAGTGACAAAATCATATTAAATTTGAAATGATATCTGCCTCTTAGAATAAAATTCGCTTAAATGTTTTAATTTCTACTCGTTCTTAAGTTTCATATTATACAAACGGTTCCAGCAGTTTGTCGGACTGAAAATGAAAATGTGTAAATGTTGAAGCGAAATATTTTCACTTACCTTTACTGGAACGCATATCAAAATGACAAGCAAATCTGCAGACGACAGACTCAGGAGAAAAACATTGGTTGTGTTTCGCATATGCCGATATTTTAGAATGGTAAAGATGACCAATACATTTCCGAAGAGTCCAAATATAAAGACAAGTCCATAGATCAAAGCAACTGGAATCAATTCATGAAGAGGTAAACTGTTCACAGATACATCATAATCATAATAATAGTAACTGTCGTTGTATGCTTCTTCTTGCGGGCTTGAATCGGTTGTCAGTTGCGACCTACTTGTAGTACTGGACGTACTTGTATTTAACAAGATCATTATGAAGTTCATTCAATCTTCTTATCTTAAAGATGAACTTATACTCTTTTCCTTTGACAAATTCAGAGCTTTTCAGTTGTTTGCTAAGATGGTCGTTCCATTAATTCGTATGCCTGTCTTGCAAATATACAAGATTCAGATGTTTTCCTTTTCTCTGTCCGCTCAAGTTCAGCTGTTTTTTCAGTTTCTTTGTTTTCAGATTGGCCGAAAACGATATCCTTTATAAAGAAAGTGAAAAATAATTTCAATGAATCTTTTGATTCAACAAATTACTTTAGTAAACTAAGGTCATAGATTAGGAAACCCACACAGAAATTAATACTGAATTAAGGATTATGTTAACTCAAATTTATTAGGACGATATTTTTGTCTTTCCTCGATGAACGTTCATCTTTTCAGCTTCGAGTAATAGTAGCATTTCCGTTTAGATATTTGATTTTACAGGTACAAGAATTGGGCGTTTCAACAATAAAATAGTGAAAAGAGGTTTTAAAGAAAATAAATACCAACTTTTATTTGCTCATTAATCGGAGGTTTTATTTTTTTAAGGCAGAAAATCTGAATCTCAATATTAGAGATACTGGATTCAAAATCTTGAACAAAAAACGTTAATTCAAACTAGAAAAAATTATCACTCACTTGCGAAACTAAGTATCGTATTTGGAAAAGGTATTATTGAAAATATATATCATTCTATTTATAATTAGTTTTGTCCGTATCTTTTTATATCATTATTAAATTTGCTCCCATATCTCTATTATTTAAATATTTACGACAGGGAAGAAAGTTTATGAATAATGAATTCACATCAGATGACTAAAGAAATGAACAGTTACGACATGGTAAAGTCATTCAAATTTTAACTTCACTATGAAGACATTATTCACATTATTCATTTTCATCGATCATTATAGAATGGTCATTTCGGCTTCAAGGCAGTCATTTGTGAATGTAAACTTTGTATAAATTTTAAAAGAAATTGTTTAAACGATGATGTGAGAAGAATTTCAACAGATTTAATGTGAAGAATCTCAAATCAATTCTTATCTGAATTCTCTTATATCATCATTGTATGTGATTAGAAAACAGCCAACAAAAACGAGGAAATTCATGTGAAACAGCAACATACAATAATTAAAAATTACATTTTCAGAAATATTGCTTTAATCAACTAACAATTCAGTTTTTAGGAATTTACAATGTTTCTTGAACTTTACTGAATCTTTATTTCTTACCAACTCTAGAAAGAACAGTTCCTATTCGGATAAGTAAAAAGAGTAAGAATAATATTTTCTATCGCAAATCTTAACAGTAGTTTTCTTTTATTGTAATGAAATACATATTCGTTGAATAACATACATGATTTTATCACGCTTTTATTACTGCATAGGAAGAGAACTTCAGCAAAACTGCCTCTTGTCCGAAATACGACAGAAAATAGCAACAAATTATGAAAATTGGAGCACTGATATCTAGTTTTTTCTTCTAGATATTAGTGTTTAATTTTCCTTAACTCAAGAGATTACCCGTATATATATATATATATATATATATATATATATATATATATATATATATAGTGCGATTTTGCACATGCACGGTGTTTGTTTTTTATTTTTTTATTTTGTCGACTGCACAGTATAGTAGCTTCAATTGGGTACCATCTGTGAGAAAAAAGACCACCACCATCATCATCATCATCATCATCAGTCGCATAATCCTCGTTGTTTCAGACTGCGCATCAACATGAGACATTTATTCTCATGTTAATTTTATGAGTCTACTCATTTATGCTGGCTCAAGGCATGTTGGAAGATTGCGCATGCAGACTTGCCAGTTCTTTCTGCTATATAACCCAGTCTGTCTCTCTCCAAGCTGGTTTTGAATTCATTGTTTCCTTCTTCTAGACTGTTTACTATCGAGAGCTATAGAACCCATTATGTCCTATTATTTACCTATAGCTGAGGAAAACGAGATAAATCTCACACTTTTGAGGTGTGAATGTAATGAATTCGACTGGAAATTGAACTCAGCTCTCTGATTCTTCTATCAATTCCATTACTAAACCATGACTCCATATAAAAAAGAGCACCATAACAGAATTCACTCCACCAGAAATTTGGGAACGGTATACAGTATTGCTTGGCATTCTTACCAGAAATTCCAAACAGGCATTTCAGAGTGTTTGGGCCTCAATATGAGGGACGGTGCAGAGGATTCAGAAAGAGTAAGATGAGTTTAATGATCATTACGAAGATACGGTAGCTTGGAAAACTCACTCTGATCGTTTGAATAACAAAGGAACTCCTGAATTGTTGATGAGGACCTCAGTTTCAACACAGAGGCCTACTTCAAGTGTGTTGAGGAGGTAGTGCTGCCCTGGATCATGAGGATGGCAGCTGGAAGACCCTATGTCTGGAAACAGGGCTCTGTACTATGCCACACAAGCAGGATAACCCACTCATGACTGTAAGACAATTTCTGCAACCACATGAAACTTTACATCTGGCCACAAATCTCCCCAGACTGCAACCTCCATGACTATTATGCGTGAGGCGCAATTGAGTGAGAAACCAACAAAACTCCTTGTAACACCAAAGATGAACTGAAGGCAAGGATTATAGCGGCATTCATCAACTTAAACAAGGAGACAATCCAGAAGAGTTGCAGGAAATTCCGAAATCGTCTGGAGGCCGTGGTTTATAGCCAATAGCGATTTTATTGAATAAACTTACTCTTTAGCAAAATCACATTAGGTTCTGTAGCTTTGATTGGCAACTAGTTTAAGAAAAAGCAATGGGAAGCTTCTCCGCTATCTTTCTCTAGAAAAATCATGAAAAGATACAGTCTTGTAGAAATTAAGAAATAGAAGCTATAGGGATACCTTAA
This sequence comes from Ascarosepion bandense, assembly GCA_037127315.1. Lineage (NCBI taxonomy): Eukaryota > Metazoa > Mollusca > Cephalopoda > Sepiida > Sepiidae > Ascarosepion > Ascarosepion bandense. Next base: position 891,109 of record JBBBDQ010001664.1, on the reverse strand, counting down.
AAAATGAAGTTGTGGAGATGCAAAATTGCCTATGTTCTGAATAACATGAAAATCCAAAAGAAGAAAGATATAGAAAATATTAATTGTTATTTTCTTCCTTCATTCGTTTGCCTTCCAAAAATATTTGAAATAGTGATTTTATTGATTGAATGACCAGACATTTTAGCAGACAAAACTTACTTTCACCATAAACTTAACTTTTTAAGGGAAACTATTTTTTGTTTTATTTTACTATATTTAAGTGTCTTTTCCTTTTCTTATTCTCAGTATCTATGGAAATTCTACTCTTATTTTTCGTTTCTGCTTGACATGTTCATTAGGTTTACGCGAATGCCACTGAATTGAAATATAATTTTTCCTGAACATCTTTTAAGATGATTGCCTTTATGCGAAATTTACACATGTAATGAAATTAAACCGATATTGCTCTTTACATAATATACACATCTTTTTAGTACATGTATATTTCTAATCAAAGCAAATGTTTATAAATGAATACCTCAGTCTTGGAAATTCTTTGCAGATAGTATCTCTGTATACTCTTGAAAATTGAAAACAAAAACATACTGACGATATATAAGTAGTTTTATATTTTTAATAAAATGTTAGTATCAATTTATAATCAATGTATTATAATAAACAAAATTATAAATTCTCGGATTAGGTTTGTTTTAGGTACCTCCACTAAATCGCTAAAAAACAGTATAAAAACAGCATAGTATGAATAAAAAAATGTCCCAAACTTAATAAAACAAACTTTTTTCATCAAAATGTTTATATTATTATTAAGAGGAAAGATCAAAGTAATTTTTAATTATTTTTTAAAATTTTTTAATCCCTTCTAACATTTTCGAAATTTTGTCAGAAAATTTTGTTTTGATTTGAGTTAGAGTGACTTGTGAATAACAATGATTTTCTGTCCATTTTTCTATCAAAAAAGCGAAAAAAGAAAAACATAGCAAGCGCCAAATTAATATTGTTTACTACTTGCTGATAACTGTTTTCCTTCGCATGTGACATTTTGTAAGGTTTTTAAAATTAGTTCAACTTTTGTCCCATAGAAAAAATACACAAAAACCATGGATAAAAAATAGTGTTTCACTTTTTTTAATGCTATGTCCTATCAGGACCTAAGTGATTATGCCTCTACAATACATTGGTTTCTTTCCTTTAAACTTTATTAATTGTAAAACACCATGAGTGGTTTTCTGTTGCTTTCTCTAAGGTTTGAATCCCGAATAATCCTTCTAGCAGACTGGCCATAGCTAGAGGACTCATTTCTACTTGTTATTTAACCTATAGCAGAATTACATACATTTAAGAAAAATGACTAATATCTATATAATTACTATGATTAGCATTATACAAAACTACCTTAGTGACACCGACTGGTGTTCGAACTCATGTTACTTACGAAATGGTTTGTCGAGACGTACTTCTTAACCATTGCGCTGTCTCACACATTTACATCTACGCATATAAAGCAATGATATTATTATTATTATTATTATTATTATTATTATTATTATTATTATTATTATTATTATTATTATTATTATTATTATAGCATGTGTTGTAGTTTACTCATTAAGTGTTCATCTAAGTAGAAACTAGTGGCTTAAACTAAAGACCAAGTGACAACAAGTCCCCTCAATTCTTCAGCACTCTCTTTAATATTCGAGCTGTTTTCAGTTACGTTGTTGTCTAGATGGTTACATTTCTCCCTCGGATTTCCAGTTTCTCCAGATTTTTCCATAAAATGTTCTGGATTCTTCCCAACGTTCTAACTATTATTGTTAGAACCTAGCGTATGTGAGAGAAAATAATAATTTTGCATGTCTAATACAAAGTCGTGACATTATAAAAATAAAGTTAAATATTTGACAATTTCTTGTCGCAACTAAACTAATTGTGGCATTAATGTACCGGTAAGGATTCACACATCGATCATTGAATTGAGCCATGTTCTAAATTCATTGCAAGCGAATGGGTGACTGAGAAAACTGCTTTGTGTGACCTTCCTCCCCAACCACACATCCTTTGCTGCAAAAAAAGGAAAAAACAGCTAAAGCTACATATTTGGCTGTAAAAGTCGTGTGTTTAGGGTTTTACACAACAATGCGAAGTAAAAAATATATATTTAACTAGCAGAAAATTATTGTTAGTCGGTCAGTAGCTGGAATGTTGTAAACAACCAAATGACAATCCTTAGATGATTCCAATTTGCAAATAAATTTCGAACACCAACAGAAGTGTAGGGCAGTTTTATTCCCGTCCAAAAATGTATGGGACTTCGTTCGACATACGTACTAAAAGGAAATGTTTTATATCAAACCAGTGATGATCACATGAATCTAGGGATCAATCGTGCACGACACTGCATTACGTTATTTTATCAATGAAAATAAAATAAATCTGTGCGGATGCGACCGAGAGCGCGCGTGCTCACGTCCGCGTCCCCGCCCCCACTCCGTGTGTGTATTTGGGTGTGTGTATGTTTGTGTGTTCTGTTTTCTATTAGAAATGCATATTTAAATTCTATATAACTGTCTATTTGATATTTCTGAATAAAATGTTTAGGAAGGATTTCAGAGAAAATGATAATAAATATAAATGAAACATTTTACTCTTTTATGGTTTGCATTTCAATCAAAGTTCTAAGTTTTAAAAACATTAATTCGTTTAATGCCCGATTGTTTTCAGTGGGGAGGGCGACTTTTCATTCGCGGTGTGGGGCGCACATAAGAATTTAGAATTAGTTCACAATCACATCGTTTTCACAGTGAATTGGAGGGAATTATTTTTGGTGGGGTAGCACCCCCAGCTCCTTTTCCCCACAGGCTTGATTTAATATCCATTATAGCTTTTGATAATTTCATATCATAAATTCTGTTAACAAGTTGAATTCATTTGGAAGTCATTCACTGTTTCTCTAACACACTGTTATTTGATGCATTATTACAAAACAAAAATTATGAATGAATATTGACACCTCAAAAACAAAACCTCGGAAACAACAGGTATACACGCAACATGCAAATATAACTAACTTACTTTTTAAATGATGATTCATGCTCAAAATTCACTTGTAACATTTTAAACAAAGCATTCTGAAATTTAAAAGTAAATACTTTTTCAATCAATACAGAAACATCTTTCCTAGAAAATAAATTGACCATTTTACTTTTAAAGTGTCAAGAGCTTATATTTAATTTTTTATAAGAGACGCAAACTTGATAACAAATCTATGAAGAAAGCAACTCACCCGGTTGTTTCAACTCTTGTTTCCCTTGTAATTTCCCAGATATGAAAAGATTTGACTGTCGCAGAGAAAATAACATGAACTAATACAGTAGCAGCGAATAGCCAATATAACGCGTAACAACGGCGTAAAAAATGAATACAGGTCTGTAAGCATCTGTCACATTTGCCGGGGAATTAACTTTCTTAGGAGGTGAGAGTATCTCTGTCTTCTATAGGATCTGAACACTTTATCTGTGTGTCGGTGATTGTACACGGATATTACGCCTGTGTGCTTGCGTTGGTGTTGCTCGTGCAAGTATGCGCAATACAGAAATCCAATAATGAAAGTTGTCTGAAGGAGTGGGGACATTAGGTAAAGGAAAACGGAGAGGAGAAGGTATCTAAGAATTCAATTTTTAAACGAAAGAAAAGGAACTAATAATTAAATTACTGAAAGAATTTTTTTTCGCCAGCAACTTTTATCACAAAAGAATGAACAGAATAATAGATTTTTTTTTCATTCTTTTTCTTTGATGAAAGATTGACAGAGAAATTGTCTTTGATGAAATCCGCAATGGTCGTATTTTTTTTTTTAAACGGGAAATGTTACAATTATTATTTTTTATTTAAATTACTTTCTTCTTTCTCTTTCATTTTTTCTATGTAAAAAAAAAACACCTACATTTCAATACTTTTACTTCTTTTTATTTTGTCATTTTTTATTTTCTCCTAATTGTTTACTGCTTTTTTTTAAATATTCTTTCAGATATTATTCAGAATTTTTTAATAATATAAATGGACTTAATTTTTAAAGCGACTTAATTCTCATTATAAAAACCATGGTAAATCTGTGACAGTCACACAACTGCAATGAAACGTTTGGCTAGAGAGCAAAAAGTAAGTAGTGTTATATTGTAGCCTAACATTTCTACAATTAGATGAAAAATTGTGAGCATTAAAATGATTGAACAAAAACAATTTTGAAAAATGGGAGAAATGTAAATGAAATTTATAAAATGTATTATTTTTTTTTTTTTGCTTTTTTTCTAGATTCACTAGTAACAGATATTCACATCTCATAACATTTCAACACATAAGCATATATGTTTATCTGACAACTGTATCGTATCAAAAATATTTTCTGAAGTTTCAAGGTTGGCGATGTCGATCTTGAATACCTGATAACGATAATAGTCTTACTATTCTCTCTCTCTCTCTCTCTCTCTCTCTCTCTCTCTCTCTCTCTCTCTCCGTGTGTAGTGTGTAAATAGGAACATATATGTGTGTGCGAGAGAGAGGATGTGTTTATTCATTTTTTCATACCAAATAAATCGAAGAAATGAATACCAGTATAACCTTCGGCCTGAATGTTTCTGTTTTCCTGTTCATAATGTAATCATACAATCTTTATCTACAACTACCAAATGTGTTGCGTTTACCTCTTGTTTGTGATAAATCATTAGATTTAGTCAAACTGTCTCTAAGAATTGGTTCACATTTTTACTTATTCAAATGGCAGGGAGTTGAAAATGTATATATGTGCATGTATACTGATACGCGTAGATACGGGTACATTCGTTCATATATTATTATTTTGTATTTTCGCGCTTATTGGAACTGGTAAGTTTCTCCAGAGATCAAATGTCTCCTCAATACCTCATCCTGATTTTATAAATGATGCTGTCTGAATATGTCAATTCTTCGTTGGTTTTCCAGTTCTTTTAACCTTTTCAAAAAGATCTTCGAGTAGAAGAACCCTATGAAAAAATGACAAAACATTAGGTTACGATGTAAAGGATCCTGTTTTATGCATGAAAAACTAGCCCAGAACCTGCACAAATATCAGACATGAGAAAAAATTGCAAAATGGATAGCGTCCACAAAATATATAAATATGAAATATCATATAAGTAATACTTTCAAATAAATATAGACTTACTATTCCAAACGTTATTTTGTTGATACCAATGTTTGGGTTTTTTTTTTTTTGTTTTTTGTTTTTATTTGTTGGGGGGGGTATAAACATTAGGGATTATATCTCACAGACCAAACATTCAAGAAATTTAGTAAATAAAATGGGTCCTTCTTTGTAGAAGAATTCGACGTTATTTATAATTCTTAACCATAGAGAGCTTCATAACCCAGAAAAGTTCAATTCCTGAAGAATGCACATACTTTCATTCGGATTGTCTGGTATCCGAAAAGCAAACAAAGTAATTTTTAGGAAGTCAACGTATATTTTATTCGACATTATTTCCCTACTACTTCAAACGTTAAATTGCGAATACCCATATTTGATTAGCCAGAATTTTTTTTCAATTCTACCCGGCCAATGTGAAAACATCGGGCAAGTTGATTTTAAGTTAATATTGTTTTATAAGGATTTATTTAAGAGGGTTAAGAATTTTAACCTCAAAGCTCAGAGAATTTGCATAAAGTTTGGCTTGAATTTTAAAAACAGTTACAGAAACACATTAATTAGTAGAGTGATAATCATTTAGTGATAATGCTATGAGCAAGAGCCAAAGTTTTTGTCACCGAAATGCTTCAAGGACCAACAAACATTTGTTGATGACGTTGAGAGTTCTGCATAAACCTTACCGGGCATTTGAATTAAATTTTGCTTATATGAAATAATCGGAGTAAATTTGGGGCAGACTATTGATTATATTTGTAGTTTCGTTGTATTGAGTACAGGGTTGTTTAAGACAATTTGGCTGAAATGGAATGACAGATGGCTGTAGGCCGGTTCCACAGAGGTATCCACGATGATACACATGTCATCTGCGATGTCTCTGGAGGGTTACGAGAAATCAAGAACTATGTCATTTCATTTCATAGTTACTAGATTGAGATACTAAACACTGTAGTTTAGCTCTGTACCAAGTGAGTGGCACAAGTAAAGCCGAACGTATTGCAATATTAGATCAATGAGTATGAAGTCATTGACCAACCAACGAAACCAGAATATAAAGGACATTGTGAAGGCTATAATAACCAGCAAAATCGAGTTCGACCTGATCTTTTTATGCTTCCAAACGCGCATCGAGGTCATTCTCATGGTTTTTCATCATCTTGAACATGGATAGGATTTTTAAAAAGATATAAACATTATAAGATCACATAAAAAATTATATAATATTTAACCACAGTACTTTGTCACTTTTAACGAAACTTATATATATATATATCAATAAATAAACATATTATCTTACGTTTATACCACGATTCGGAGTTTCATGCGTTATGCAATCATCAGCTGCATGTTTCAAAATGACACTTTTTAGATTTGAATTTAAATTCACTCAATGTTCATGGGAATTAAATCTTATAAGTTAATTTGCTGCTTTTTTATTTTTAAATATTCTGTAGATAACAAATTTAAATTTAAATTTAAAACTCAAAATTAAAATACAAAATACAAAATATTAAAATAAAAATCAGGGAAACTGGGAAACCAACATAAATAGGGAAGCCAAGAAAATAAGTAAGAAACTAAAAAACAAATGAAAGAGAACCAATTTTGCATAAGCATTCATCACAATCAAAAATCACAAACACAATTTCATAAACAATTCACAATACAGATTTAAAAGCCCTTCAAAAAACTACATAGCAAAAAACTACATTAGCAAAATTATCCTTGAAAGAGCTTCCACATTCACTAAGAATGCCTCAGACATAAACCAGTGGAAGAACACAGCTAAAGCAATTGATTGGTTCACAAAAATAAAAAATTAAATCGATTGCACTTTCATTCAATTTGATATTTGTGACTTCTAACCATCCATGTCTAAAACATTTTTGGCCAAAAATTACTGCCCCTTCAGTGACCAAGATATAAACATCATCAAATTAACCCAAAAATCTATTTTATTTTACGATGAATACCTGTGAACTAGAAAAACAGCTCTGATTTCTGCATCTCCATGGGGGCGAATGATTCTTCAGAAGCCTGCAACTTGATAGGGCTCTTTTTACTCTGGAATCCTAGGCACATCTTTGACTTATGTAACATCGGACTTTACCGAAACGACGGATTGATAATTCTCTGCAAAACTAATCCACAAAAAACGGATAAACTCAGAAAGGATCTGATAAAATTTTCAAAAACCACAATCTGAACATTACCGCCATAACTAACGCTAAAGTCATTTCTTGGATGTTACCTTCGACTTGGGCAATGGTCTGTACAATTTATACAGTAAGGAGGCAAATAACCGATAGACATCAAATAACCGGCAAAAAGGATAGACATCAACAGGGAATCAGCTCATCCCTAGATAATTACTAACACTCTAAACAAATCTATCTAATTTCGTCTAAGTACCAACCCTAGCAATAAGGAAAATTTTTGACAATTCTAAAATTAAATACATTAATGCTTTAGAAAAAAATGCACTCAACACTAGTTTAGAATACTCCGTTATAAACAAGGTAGCAAAATAAGCAGAAATCACGTAAACGTAACATTATTTTGTTTAACCCAATCTTCCCCCTTCAGCTGTAATGTCCGAACTAACAAACTGGTAAACTCTTCCTTAACTTGATTCGCAAACATTTCTACCATTCACCCGCACTAAAAACATCTTCAACAAAAACAATATTAAAGTCAGTTATAGTTGCGTTAAAAACATAGATAAATATATTTCACAACATAATATTATGATATCAAATAAATATTTTGCCCATGTTAAACAACATTCGTTACTCAAATAATAGCAAAATTAATCCTTCTAAAAATAATTGCAACTGCTGAAAAAATAAAACCTGCCTATTGAATGGCCAATGTATGTCCAAAAGTATTGTTTAAAGAGCTTGAATTAATTCAGAAGATAATGATGTTAAATTTTACTTTGGAAGCACTTCCAACAGGTGGAAGATAAGATTTAACAATAACATGTCTTTAAACAACAGCAAATACGGCAAAAATACTGCTTTATCTATACATTATTAGAAATTAAAAAACTCCTACAAGAACCTAATAATTACCTAGACTATTGTAGCTTAATCCAAACATTACAATAGAAAAGAAGATAAATGTCATCTATATCTTTTAGAAAAACTTGTCATCTTAAACCAGTGGTTCACAACCTTTCGGCACTGGCGACCCCTTACCTAAGAGTTTGAAACCCATGCGACCCCCTACTTAGGGCTTACTATCAGCAGCTTAATTTTATTTTTATTTTCTATGAAGGACAGGGAAAGAAACATCTAAAAAATATTTTAAAATTCTGTAATTATTTATTACCAAATTAAAGCACATTGGTCCAACCTGAATTCACAAAAGGAACATATATTTCTTAAAATAATATTATCGTCGGTTTAAAAATTAAAAAACTATCCAACCCAGCTAGTGAGATGCTTGATGTTGCATTTCAGCAAAAAGCTTTGAAATTTGTGGCCGAGTGTTTGTTAGAGCCAGTCTTATGTCATCTCCAACATCCAATCTGTTCCTATTCTTTGTTTTTATATTGACAAGAGTGGAAAATCCTGCCTCACACAAGTAGGTTGAAGCAAATGGAACAAGGACACGTGAGGGTATCAGGCTGACATTGGGGTATGACTGATACATAGCGCACCAGAACTGAGTCACGGATTTGACCTTGAAGAGATCATCAGCTGAAGAGTCGTTCCGTAGATCCAGAAATTCATCTTGGATATCATCTGTGATGCTGAACACATCAAGCTCAGTGCAAAATGGGTTCCTTACCAGGGCCTCCTGTTCCTGTGATATCTCAGGGAAGTAACGCTCGACTTCCTTTTCTAGAGACTGAAGATGTTCGGTAATCTCATCCTTAAGGAACTGATCCAGATGAATTTGAGACTCATCTATCATTTCACAAAGTTTTTCAAACATAGCGATGTTTCCAAGATTGATTTTCTGACGCCAGTTTTGCAGTTTGGAAACAAAGCCCCGAAGACTATCCTGAAAAAGGAAAATATATGTTTCCCTTCTTTGAAGCTTCAAATTGAGCTTGTCCAGCTGATCAAAAATATCAGCTAGGTACGCAACCCTTTTATTCCATGCTTCATCTTCGAAGTGACCTGCAAGATCTTTCCTTTCTTGAGTCTCCAGAAATAGCTTTATTTCATCTTTCATTTCGAAGACACGATTAATAACGTTTCCTTGAAAAAATGTAATTGATGAAATACAATTAATGTTATCCCCAGCTACTTCTAAAAAGGCTACACGTTCCCCTGCCAAGGCATCGTGACTCCACTGCCAAGGTTTGTGACTCTCCCGAGGGTACCGATCCACTGGTTGGGAACCTCTTTTTTAAACCATATCAATAATCTAAATTTGCTTAATAAAAATGTGATTTAATCACGACATGCTGTCATAGAAAAAAATACTCACTTAAATTCTTAGACACAGATTGATATAGATTCCTCTACGTTTACTCCTTTCTTTCTTTTTTCTTTCTTTCTTTCTTTCTTCCTTTTTTCTTTCTTTCCCCTGCAATATTACTTTTAACAGTTATGAATTAAAACACATTATTTTTGCTCTCTACATGTTTTCTTTTAATTTAAATTCTAAATTTTACTTTTTATTCTAAATTTTTATTTTATCTTATTTTATTTTATTTTATTTTATTTAAAATTTTAAAATATTCATTTTTTATATACATGTGATATTTGAATATTTAAATTTTTAAGTTTCATGATTTACGCCTCTTTGAGTTCTTTTCCTTGCATTTTGTTTTATATTTTGCATTTTCCATTTTAATTTTTAATTTTTAAATTAAATTTTAAATTTTTATCTACATGTAACCTTAGAATATTTAAACTTTTAATCTTGTTATTAAAAAGCAGTAAATTAATTTTATAAGATTTAATTGCCATGAACCTCGAATGAATTTAAATTAAAATCTAATATACTGTCAGTATATTATATACATGCATCTGATGATTGCATAACGCATGAAACCCCGAGTCGTGCTATAGACGTAGGATAATATATATATATATATATATATATATATATATATATATATATATATATATATATACTTTAATCCAAGCGGAAAAAGCAGGAAAGTAAATTCCAAAACCCGATCCTAATTAATATCAAATATTAAATTTTAATATTAAAAAATGATACAGGAGGAGAGCTCCATGTAATAAAAATTACAGAGCAAATATAAATTAAATTAAATTTTTTCAAAGATGTTGAATGCAAATTTCGACATGAAATCCCCGAAGAGGATAACACATCACCTCAACAACAAATGCTATCCCGAAACTGGGAATAATTTGAAGTAAATTATGTCTATTTTCTCTTTTCAACTCATAGATAGAATTGTAAAAAAATAAAAAATAAAAAAATAAAAAAAATAAAAAAAGGGGAAAAATGGTTCACAAAAAGGGAAGAGGACAGTAAAGTAAACTGAACAGACGGCGTGTTGAATTGATATTCTTCTTCATGAAACCCCGAGTCGTGCTATAGACGTAGGATAATATATATATATATATATATATATATATATATATACTTTAATCCAAGCGGAAAAAGCAGGAAAGTAAATTCCAAAACCCGATCCTAATTAATATCAAATATTAAATTTTAATATTAAAAAATGATACAGGAGGAGAGCTCCATGTAATAAAAATTACAGAGCAAATATAAATTAAATTAAATTTTTTCAAAGATGTTGAATGCAAATTTCGACATGAAATCCCCGAAGAGGATAACACATCACCTCAACAACAAATGCTATCCCGAAACTGGGAATAATTTGAAGTAAATTATGTCTATTTTCTCTTTTCAACTCATAGATAGAATTGTAAAAAAATAAAAAATAAAAAAATAAAAAAAATAAAAAAAGGGGAAAAATGGTTCACAAAAAGGGAAGAGGACAGTAAAGTAAACTGAACAGACGGCGTGTTGAATTGATATTCTTCTTCATGAAACCCCGAGTCGTGCTATAGACGTAGGATAATATATATATATATATATATATATATATATACTTTAATCCAAGCGGAAAAAGCAGGAAAGTAAATTCCAAAACCCGATCCTAATTAATATCAAATATTAAATTTTAATATTAAAAAATGATACAGGAGGAGAGCTCCATGTAATAAAAATTACAGAGCAAATATAAATTAAATTAAATTTTTTCAAAGATGTTGAATGCAAATTTCGACATGAAATCCCCGAAGAGGATAACACATCACCTCAACAACAAATGCTATCCCGAAACTGGGAATAATTTGAAGTAAATTATGTCTATTTTCTCTTTTCAACTCATAGATAGAATTGTAAAAAAATAAAAAATAAAAAAATAAAAAAAATAAAAAAAGGGGAAAAATGGTTCACAAAAAGGGAAGAGGACAGTAAAGTAAACTGAACAGACGGCGTGTTGAATTGATATTCTTCTTCTTCTATGTGCCCTGTCCCTTCAGGACGTAGGCGATCATGGATCTCCACGTCTCCCTATCCCTTGTGGCTTTTAGTATGTTTGCTCCTGTTGCTCCTGGCAACCCCCGTTCCGTCATCCACTTGATCAGACTCTGCAGATATGTTATCCGCTGCCTTCCTCTGTCTCTCCTTCCTTCTATCTGACCAGTCAGTATCAGGTTCTCCAGGCTCTCCTTCCTCATTGCATGTCCCAGGAACTTCAGTTGTCTCTTCCTGATGCTCAGCATCAATTTCCTTTTTGTTGCCATTCTTTCTAACACTTCGTCGTTGCTTGTATGCTCAGTCCACGATATCCGTAGCATCCTTCTGTAGAATCACATTTCGGCCGCTTCCAGTTTTTTCCTCATTTTCGATGATATTGTCCAGCATTCACAGCCGTACTGAAGAACTGACATCACGTAGCAGTCTAGCACTCTTTTCTTCGTTTCTATTGAGATCTTCCTGTGTGTTAGTATTTTGCTCATCTTCTGGAGCGCGTCCTTTGCCATGCCAATTCGCCTTCGGATCTCCGTGTCGCACTTTCCATCTCCTGTTAGAACACTTCCTAGGTACTTAAATTCTTGGACTTGTTTGATTCTGTTATCCCCCACCTGTATTTGGCATTTTGGGTTGTATCTTTTGCTGATGACTATGCACTCAGTTTTCTTAAAGTTTATTTGTAGTCCCTTCTTGTCACTCCCCACTGCTACTTTCTGTATGAGATCTTGCAGTTTCCTTTCCGTGTCCGCAATCAGTACTGTATCGTCCGCGTATCTTATGTTGTTCAGGTTGTGGTCTCCAATAATAAATCCTGGTGTGTCATCTAGGGTCCTCAAAATATTCTCGCTGTATAGGTTGAACAAATCCGGTGAAAAGACACATCCTTGTCTTACGCCTTTTTCTATCTTTGTGTATCTACTGAGGTCGTTACCTGTCCGTATGCAGGCCGTTTGCTGCCAGTAGAGATTCTTGATTATTCTTATATCTTTGCCGAAAATGTCGAGGTTGCCTATCATTTCCATCAATTCTTTGTGTCGTATTTTGTCGAATGCTTTCGCGTAATCAATGAAGCATAGGTACAAGTCTTTCTTCATTTGTAATGCTCTTTCAGAGAGCATCCTAATCATGAATATGGCGTTCCTTGTTCCAGTGTCTTTGACGAACCCGCACTGTTCCTGTCCTATCTCTGGCCTGATTCTGATTCTCGCTCTATTCATCAGGATTCTGACAATCAGTTTTGTAATGTGACTCATTAAGCTGATAGTTCTGTGTAGTTCACACTCGTTTGCACCTGGTTTCTTCGGCAGTGCTATAAATATCGACTTGCATAGGTCTTCTAGTATTATTCCGCTGCTATAAATTTCGTTTATTATGTCGGTAATCTTTACTATGCCATATTCTTCTAAGGCTGTCAGCAGCTCTATCACTATGCCATCTGGGCCAGGTGCTTTATTTCTGTTCATTTTGGCCATTGCAGCTTCCACTTCGGATTTTAGTATTTCCGGTCCATCCATCTCCTTGTGTATTCTCGGTTGTTCTCTCTTGTCGCCAAAGAGATCCTTTATGTATTCTTCCCATCGCTGGAGTATTTCCTCTTTCTCTACTATGATTGTCCCTTCCTTGGATTTTATGCATCCTGTTGAGGAACAGGTTTTTTGTCCTGTCAGTTCTCTTATCTCTTTATGCATTTCTGCTTTGTTGTTCCTGCTCAGTCTCTCTACTTCTGCACATTTGTTGTTGAGCCATTCCTCTTTGGCTTGTCTGCATTTGTTCCTTTTTTGTACTCTGCTCCGTGTCTTGGCGTTATTTTTTGTCTCCTTTGCATCATGTGGAGGATCTCTTCGGTCATCCACTCATTTTTTTCTTCTGCGTCTGATTTCCTTTAGGGCTATGCTGTTCGCTGAGGTCACCATTGCTTCTTTTAGTGACTCCCATTTTGAGTATCCTTTTCCAATTTGTTCTTCATATTTCTTTTTTACGCTGTTATTATATTCTTTCTGCAGGGTGAGATCATCCTCTAGTGTGTCGTATTGCAGTCTTGGTGTTATGCTGGGTTTCTTCAGTCTTCGGAGTTTCACTTTTAGTTTGCAGATGACTGGGACGTGGTCACTTCCGCAGTCAGCACCTGGGTACGTTTTGCATTGGACTACTGCGTTCCTGAATCTCTTGTTTATAGTTATATAATCTATTTGGTTCTTCGTGTCCCCTCCTGGGATTCTCCATGTCCATAAACGTCGTGGGTGTTCTTGGAACCAGGTGTTAGTAATGACCTGGTCATTGGCTGAGCACCATTGGATCCATTTTTCTCCTCTTTCGTTGCGCTCTCCTAGTCCGAAGTTGCCGTTCGTGTCTCCTTCTCTATCTTTACCTACCTTTGCATTTAAGTCCCCCATTATTATCCTGACTTCTTGGCTTTTGTACTGAGCCTTAGCACTGTCCAGTATTGAATAGAATGATTCTATTTCGTCCTCTGAGCTTTGAGTTGTTGGCGCATAGACTACTATAATGGCTATATTGAGGGGCCTTCCCCGCAGTTTAACCAAGAGGACTCTCTCTGACAGTTGCCAGTATCCAAGTACACATCTCTTCACTTGTTTGTTTAGTATTAAAGCGACCCCTTTTTCGTGTTTTTTTCCTCCTGCATATATTATCCTGTGGGTGTCGCTACTGAAATCTCCGTTATTAGGCCATCTTGTTTCACATATTCCTAGGATGCTGATATTCAGTCTGTTGATCTCCTGTTTGACATTCTCTAGTTGTCCACCGTTCAGTGTCCTGACATTCCATGTTCCTATAGTGAGTTTGTCTTTGATTCGCACAGTTGCAGGATAACGGTCCAGCGACACCTGTTGCTCATGTCGTTCTTTCCCGGGCGAGGGACAAATTTTGGAGTAAAATGTCCCCTTTACGCCGTTGGTGCTAACAGTCGCCGGATGACGGTCAGGTGGCACCTGTTGCTCATGCCGGTCCTTAACGAGCGAGGAGTTGCTTCCTTGGGAAGTAACCCCCTTCACGCTGTTGGCTTTCATATATTTAACGGAACGGAGGTGGGAGGTAAAATAGATAAAGGAAGGGGATGGGGGAAGAAGAGAAAGAAGGAAACATTTTTTTCTTATTACAGACGCCCGATACATTCAAATAAACCTAACTTCCTAAAAACGTTGAAGTATTAGAAAAAAGACCTTTTATTTAAAAAGGTATATTTAGGGGAAAAAATTAATATTATTTTTAAAGGGAATAAAAAGATATGAGAATTAAAATTAAAATTTTAAAATAGGTCATATAATTTAATCTAATTAAAGATACCGCTAGGTATAGATGAGCTAAAAAATTCCCATATACAAATGATATATATATATATATATATATATATACACACACACATATACACACATATATACACACACACACACACATATATATACATATATACATACACACCCACATATACATATAAAAAATATACATGCATATACACATATATATGTACATGTATACATATCCACACACACACCCACACGCACACACACACACACACACACACATATATATATATATATATGTATACATACACACACAATATATATACATACATACACATACACACACATATACATACATATACACCTATATATACTTATGTACACATATACACACATACACATACATACCCATACATACCCATACATTTATGCAAACACATATATATGCACACACACATCCACACCCACACCCACACACACACACACACACACACACACACACACACACACATATATATATATATATATATATATATATATATAAAGTAATAAATTTATAAATATTATGAAGGGAAAGGGAAATATAGGTAGAGCGGTTAAATTGCTAAACACACACACACACACACACACACACGCACGCACACGCACACACATATATATATATACACATACACATACATATAAAAATTCTGAAAATTAGAGTTTAAAACTTAAAATCTAAAATCCGCCCTATGACGGCACTTACTGATGAATTCTTTTCTAAAATTCAGGAGTAAGTCCTGGTAAGGGTACTTTAAAATCAGAATCTTCTCCAATAAACATAGACGGCACCTATCACGAAAATTTTTGGGAATACAGGCTGAGCCTATTAGTTTTTAGCTAATTACAGGTTCCAGCCCTTCCTCCTTCATTTTCCAGAATCTCCGTGATAGTGCCGTCTGGAATCTTTGGTTTGGGTTCGAAAACGAGTACCTGTTGTTATAAAGTCTCTGTTTGAAAGGGCCCGCGGACATACCAATATAAGTCCGGTAATTGTCTTTGTTGTTAAATGGAGAAATACGGGCTTCATAAATTACTTGGGTGGATTTACATTTGCCCTCCACCGGGTAGGTATCCACAGAGTTACAATTGCATTTATCTACAATTCCGGATTTGGAGTCGGTATTATTTAAGTTCATTAAAATATGTCTATTATGGGA